>NW_021025995.1:789804-847751 GCF_004153795.1 Camellia sinensis | reverse complement strand
CTTTAATCTGAAAAAGAGGGATTTGGAGCACTTTGGATTTCGGGTCATCATCTCCATCTTCTCTATTTTAGTTGTGATCTTAAGGTAGGGATTTCCTACTCTATTTTATAAGCTTTGTTCTAAGTTTTGGTATTTTAAGATGTTGGGGTTACTTAGATAATTTTGGGAAAAATCCTAGTTGTATTAATTAATTAATTTGTAAAATTAATTTAAGGGAATTGGGGAATTTGGTTAAATTCATGAAATTGATGAATTCATTGATTAAATGGTGTAGTTGGATGATTTAAATCACTCACCTATTGAATTGTTGATATATTTATTTCCAGTCTGAAATAAACTGTTTTGGGCTATCGGTGGAGGATAGTCGTGATTGTTGTAGACATTGCATGTGGATTAGGAATAACTGAAACTAATCACATTGGTTAAGTCATTAATTTTGACTATTGAATTAATACTGAAAATACGTGTATTGGTTGAGCATTGCATTTGCATATTGTGTGGGAGGAGATAGGGATGTACTCCACGGTTTAGGGGAAGATAGGGGATGGACCTCTAACTGGATTTTCGTTTGGAAGGAGATAGGGGATGGACTCCATTAGCACCATTTTTATGTGTGCTTATTATATTGAAGTGTTTTTACATGATTATTGAATCAGCACTAAAATGTGTATCAAATGGGAAGTATGAAGTGTTTTGATATGAGCATGAGTCTCATTTGTTTTGTTGATATTGGAAGTAATGTGAATATGATATATAATTCACTGTTGTGAGTTTGGCCAGGTTCTGAGCCATGTTGATAATAATGGAAAGTGAAATTGTCTTAGACATGTTTAATGATAAAATTGATTATCTTGGTTAACCATCTATTGAATGCTATGGCTTTATTCAATGCTTATATTTGGTTTAGTATTTTTCTACTGGGCTGTGGCTCACCCTTTATGGAACATCATTTTCAGGTTCAGGTGATAAGCTACCTCCACGGACTTAACCTGGAAGGATTTGATGTTTGGGATTTTGAAGACTTGTCTTTAGTTATATGTTTTATTTTGTTATTTTGAGATTTCATGTAAACATTCAAGCCTAGGGCTTAACTTGTAAATGGTTAGTACTCATCCTTTTGTGTCCCAAGTGTTAGCTGGAAAGATGTAAGCCTTAGGGCATTTATTTTGATGTGCAGGATGTTACATGTGATGTCTTTCAATAAGAATACTCTGATGACTAACTCAAATGATTCGTTTTCTTTTTTAAATGCATGTTAAGTTTATGGTTAATTATGGGTTTATTTGAGGGCGTTACAGTTGGGCTTATTTATTAAGATTTTTAACGAGTTCGAGCTCGAATTGAATAAAATTTAACGAACCGAGTTGGCTTAGGCTCGACTCGAGCTCGAGCCTGTTCATGAGCCTTAATAAGCCATAAAAATTAAATTCATACTTGCATGTGAGACTAAAGTTACAATTAAAATTTTGATTATACAATTATATATAATATATATTAACATACCAAAAAAGTTCATATTTTACTAAAATAATAATATCTACTACCATATTATATAAATGTTACTATCTATAATTAATTA
This sequence comes from Camellia sinensis, assembly GCF_004153795.1. Classification (NCBI taxonomy): domain Eukaryota; kingdom Viridiplantae; phylum Streptophyta; class Magnoliopsida; order Ericales; family Theaceae; genus Camellia; species Camellia sinensis. Next base: position 846,172 of record NW_021025995.1, on the reverse strand, counting down.
TTATTTACATTTATATTTCTTAAATATATAAATAGCATATTTTTCTTATTTTTTATACATATTTTTATAAATAAATAATAAATATTAAACGAGTCGAGTTTACGAGCCGAGTTTTTAGAAATGTTTAGGCTCATTTATTAAAAATTTACGAGTTTGAACTTAAAACACAAAAAAAAATAACGAATCGAGTTTAAACGAATTCTTATTAAGTCGAGCTCGAACTTATTCACGAACAACTATGGCCCTGTTTGGTAGAGCTGTGGGAAAGTACTTATAGCTATGCCTCAACAGCTTATAGCTTATAACTTTCGCTTAGCTGATTTTCCAGCTTATTCTTAAAGCATCTCTGCCCACTCAAAGAATAAGCTGATTTCTTGACTTCCAAAAAGCTATAAGCTATAAGTTATAATCTAAACTAAAACACACAAATAGCTTAATTAAGTTAAAAGCTAAAATAAGCTATAATTAAGCTCTGCCAAACAGACATTATTGTGATTTACAACCCTTAGATGTGTGTACTATGTTGTGGAGAGAGAGAGAGGGGACTGTGATGTGTGTGACGTGTACCCTGGTGAGTGTGTCAGTGTGTGTTTGAGGTGAGAGAGATTTGAGAGTTAAGGGCCATGTCCTTCTAATGTATATTTTGAAAAGAAAAATGCTCGTACTATTAATTCAAGACTATTAATAACTATTAATAGATCATGTAAAATTTTATATATTGATGTGATAATTTAATTTTTTTTTGTACTGTCAACTTATTAGAACTAACATTGTATTATCATTTTAGAGTACTAAATCAAATGCTGTTTTGAAAAATATTTTAGAATTTTAAAAGAATAACTCTGAAATAGTATTAATTTGTCATTTTTTTATTTTGTTTTGTTTGTTTTGTTTTGTCTTGTCTTTTTTTTATTTTATTTGGTGCCATTGCACTCAGTAGAGCTACTTTTATTATATCTCATATGTTTTTACCTGTCAAATTAATTTTCAACAGTCATAATACATTCCTTTAAAGAGGGAGTACTAAATCCAAGTCTAATGGAGTTGAAAATTTTAAAAAATAAAAATAAATAAAGTAGACACAACAATCACACTATAGTGGGCCAACTCATTTGACCTCTTTCATAAAGCTCCATATTTAAAAGCTCCAAAGCGTTTTTGAATTTACAAACATTTCCCACTCAATTGTGATTTAGACCATCTCCAACGCTTCAGTAAACCTGATATCAAATCAAATTTGGTGAAAAAGGTCACTTTTTTGAGCTCCAATGGTTTCACCAAACAAATATCAAATCCAGAATTCAGGGCAAATCTTGTACCAAAACGAGAACAGGCGAAGCATCTTTACCAAAATCAGCTGTTCCTAACCGTTGGAGACGCAACCGGTCAACCACCGGTTGCCGGAGCCGGCTGCCAACCGGTTGACCGCCTAAGGTTCCAAACGGTTCGAAGAAAAAGGTTTCAAACAGTAAAAAAAAAAAAAAAAAAAAAATTTTTTTTTGCCTAACGGTCCGAACCAGCCGTTCCGAAGCCGGTCGACCAGCCGGTCGAAACACTAAAAGGTTTCAAAATAGTTCAAAAAAGTTCAAAAAAAAAATCAAAAAAAAAAAAAAAAAAAATTCCTCTTAACCGGTCGACCGGTACCGGTCGACCGGCACGGTCGACAACGTTGTCCTGGCACAAATTTGATGAAAGTACACCGTTGAGCGAGCGGTATCAATTGGTAAAATAAGGTCATGTTTTGACTCAAAATTTGTGAAAAATCTGAGTAACCGTTGAGATGCTCCTTACAACTCTGAAAAGGTGATCCCATCGGAAGCAATTCATGGACCAAGAAGGGGCACTATCTCAACTTTTTTGAAAATTATTAATTCATTTAATTCAATTTAATAAAAAACAATTTCAATTTAATTCATTTAAATATGATATTAAATATTTAAATTAATATTTTTTTTAATTATAAATTTCTCTTCAAAAAAACTTGTTTAATATATTAAATACGTGTCATCAAGTTTATATTAGAGAAATATTAAGTCACCAGAGTTTTTTGTTGTACACCTCTTGTAATGATATCATATCATATGTTCATTTGTTTAGAGATACTTATTTGTAAATTAACACAATTAAATAATATATCACTGTGTAACTTCAATGATTCAAATTATATAAAAAAAAGCGGTATATTAGCGCAATGTCTTTGTATTATTATTCATAACTCTCTCTCATTCTTTTTTTATTTTTTTATTCCTATCTACATCTCTTTTGTGTGTGTAACTTAAATAATAAACTTCATTTTCACATTTTATAAGACAATGTGATTATTTTCAAATTCATTGATCATCAAATACATAAATCTAATTAAAAATAAAAAATAAATTAAGATTGGTGTGAACTCACCTAATATTGTAAATATAAATTTGCATTAACAGTGATTTATTCTTACCATCAAAAGAAATTAGGTTAAGTTTATTGGTGATTTTTGTTCAAGCATTTTCACTTAAGTGTGCTCCTCCTCAATGCTAAAATTCTGACCTCATCCAACTAATTGTGATCTTATTGTAAGTTATGATATATTCTTAAGTATTACCTCAAAAAGTTTTAGTTAATACTTTAACTGTTGTTTGGTTTATACCTCATTTTTTTTAAGTATGACTACATACGAAATTGGAATTAATAATACATAATTTGTGTATATATATAGATTTTTTGAAAATGTAATCCAAACATTACTAGACATTGTAGTTTTATATAATATACATATATATTATATATATATAGTAATATAGTATATATTTTAAATGGATGTTAAAACTCAAAATTAAAAAAAAAAAAATTGTTTTTTTCCCCTAAAAAATTATAATTAAATTTGACATAGCATGAACATATATTTAAATTTGTAATAATATTTTTGCCCCCAAAAAATTAAAATTATAGAAAATGAGATATTTTTTATGTGTTTTATAAAAAATTCTAAAAAACAAATTGAAAACTAAACAAACAAAACCAAGAATTTTGATAAATTACAAGTAACATCCCCTTGAGATTTACTTAAAAATATAATTGTCCCTTATGATTTTGGAAAATTAAAATACTACTTTGTCGGAAATTTTTTTATTTAACATAATTAGCTATAAAAAATGAAAATTTTAATTTCTCTCTTATAAGAATGATAAAAATTACTTGAATTATTAATTGAAATAAATTCTGAGCATTATTAAAATTGGTTAATTTACTTTAAAATTTTATTAATAAAAATGGATCATTTGTTATAAAAATAAAAAAATTTCAAGGGACGTGATGTAATTTCTAGAATTAACAAGAGGCAAATTGTATTGGTTAACAATTAATACATTATAGACTCCTGGAAGAAATTCTAGTTACACACCACAATTCTTTCGGACACACACCATTAATAGATTATATATCATTGCAACCTCAAATAAAAGACCATTAAGGATACATTGGTTTTGTATTCTACCAACTCAAAAAATTTATATAGAAAATACAAAGCATCTTTGCTCACCATTCAGCTAAAACATATAAACATCTGTATTTCTTTATATCATCTTTAACCACTGCATTATCTCAATTCCATTAAATCCTAAATACACTACACCATGATATCATTTATCATATTAAACCACCTTAATCCTCTCCATTATAACTTCTTCCCAAAACTTAAAAGTATTATTGCATTTGAATTTAGGGTTTAAAAATATTAAAAATAAATTAGTTTTGAAAATTTGCATACCAATGGATGACCTACCAGATTGTGGTTTGAAAACAATGCAAATAATGAAATGTCAGCTTATTACTTTATCAAAGACTTTTGAATTTTGTTTATCTTGTTCGTATAGTCATGGTTTGAAAATCGGACTGGACCAAGCCGGTTCGATCGTTGAATCGTCAGATCGGTCGAGGTTCTGGTCCTGAAATGTACCCACTAAACACTTCGAACTAAAACTGGCTCTATTTAGAGAGAACGGAAATATCGCTGGTTGAACTGGCGAACTGGTCCAGAGTCGATTCGAATTGAAATGGAAATTTTTGAACTGTGTTTGGTACAACTCTGGAACGTTAGTTTCAGAGCTTATTTCGCAGCGATGATGTTTGTTTTCAATTTTCAAAAAGTTAATCCACGTTCAATTTTGAAAAACTTGGTGAAGGCGAAGAAATTTGGGGCTAACCGGTTGTCCCCACCATCGTCGCGGATCCGATTGACCAGAATAGTCCCAATTTTTTTTTTTTTCAATTTCACACATTTCATTTTATATATTCAAAAAAATATTTTTTCGAATTTATAAAAATTTATGAGTTTTAATAGATTTTGGTGTGTGTTTGGTTTAAAGTTGTAAGTTTTTGTATCAAAATATCATAATGTCACATTCAAAAAATTTTCCACTCAATTCAAAACTCTTTCACGCAAACAAATTTCCGATAACTCTCAAATCATAATTCCAAAAACTCACAAACTCAAAAACAACTCCTACTTTCAAATCATATTTAGAAGCTCTACCAAACGTAAACCTTGTTTTTCTTTCTATTTTATAATATATATAATATATAAAGAATATAAGAAATTTAATTGAAAACTATCTTCAATGGTCCTCCTCATTGTGAGGAAATCTCATTAAGAGCATGGAAATCAATTGTGAAAGTCCTACTATTTACAAGAAAAAAATTCTTTCAAGAAAAACTCAAAGGAATCCATGGTGGGATTCAATCAATATGAATTTGAGGAATATTGAAAATTTTGATATCCCTCCAAAATGTGTTCCTCTTTCTTTTATCAAATATTTGATAATAAAAATCATATGGAGGGAATATTGAATAATTTGATTTTCTCATCCAAAATTCAAAATTAATAAATTTAGAAATATATTATTATATTTTCCAGTAAAAAACAATATAGGAGATATTTAAGAATAATTTAATATATTTAATTAAATTTTTATTACTTATATTTTATTTAAATACAATTTTAATAATATTATATTGCGTACGGTTCGATTTTGGTTTCAACCCGATGGTTGAACTGGTGACCCTCCACTACCGATCACTTTTTCCCGGTTCGCTCACGAGTCCGGGTTTTTATAAACATTGCGTATAGTCACTGGAAGAACAATTTGTTCGTCAAGTTTTCAGATAATCAAATTGAATGTTTACACAATATTTGATTATTTATGTTTAAACAAACCTAATTTTGTTCAAATATTAAGGTTGGCCAAATATTAAAATTCATACATAAAAAAGAAACATTTAGGTGTTGTTCAGTTAAAAAAAAATTAAATTGTAACTCCTCATTCAGATATAATTTTTTTAACATACTAAATTTGTTCCCATCTCTGGTATTCATGAAATAAGACTGAATTATTTTTTTCATTAAATTTTTTGACTTATAAATTGTTAGCATAATAAAGTTATGAATTCATTAATTTTGTTCAATATAAATATTTTGACCATATTCAATTGTTCAATTTATTTTTTTGTACAAAAATATTATGATTCAAGACAACTAAGTTGAGCCAAATCGAAATAGAAATTGTTATGAATTGAAATTGGTAACGCAAATCAAAAGCATAATTAGGAAAAACATATCAAGGTGAATTGCCAGATCCTTCGGATATCTTCAACGCTTCAATGCTAACAATACACTGACGAGAACGACAACACAATAGAGATCTTCAACGATGAACAATGCCAGCCGGCTAAATGAAACCCCTCCGCCGACAATGGAGGTCTTCAACGCCGATGATGGAGATCTCTAGTGTTTGTGAGATGTGGTAGGTATGCTTACTGCATTAGCAAGTGGTATGGCTGCCTTAAGGGTTTAAAATCGACAACTAAGGTGTAAACTAATAATTATTATGTGTGTGAACTAAGTAAATATTTCCAATGAGAATTGAAATGATGTGTAAGAATTTTTCTAAGACTCCTTTCAACTGTTAACAATAACTTTGCTTTTATCATTTATGACCATGTAAACATGTTAAATTCTTGAATTTTAAAATATCCTACACAAATGCCCTTTTTTTAAAAGGATGATATACGTATATAAAAGTGATGCAACTTTTAATAGTTATAAGTTAATAAAAGAAGAATAAGACGGCATTTTGGTAGAAAGTTTAAGAATGATTTGGCAATAATAACTCAATTTTGGATACTAGAGTAATTTTGAACTATTTTTTCCAATAATTGTTTTCTAAAAATTGTAATACAACATCAACTCATTTATTATAAAAAATAAAAAGAAATTCAATGAAACATTATCTCCCAATTTGAATAAATAGAAGAGGTCTAATATATTTATTTTTTCTTATTAGTATAAGGTCTCTTATAATGATTATTAGAAAAAATTTCAACTCGATGACAGATGAAATTTCTCTATAAGAGCTGAAATTTCATCTGAAGAGAAATTTTTTTTTGGTGAAAATTGAGGATCCCAATTACTATTCTTTTTGGAAAATTAAAATTTCTTATGAAAAATTTTTTTGTAAAAATGTCAAGGAGCCCATGTATTATTCTCTTTAAAGAGCTTGAATTTCTTTTATGAAGAGGAATTTTTTTTTTTAAACATTTTCAAACGACCTAATTAACATAAAAATGATAACATATATACTTTTTATTTTATGAAATATAATATCAGGTGCCGTAAACTAAAATTTTTAAATAAAAACGATGAAAACCTGATTTCGATTGCAGGCAGCCTCATGCTTCCAATAATTTCTATTTTATTTTCTGTGAAATCCCTTTTTGTTGGTCCTCGAGTATGGTTGGTGAGGTGATTGTTGGAGGTATGGTTTCGGTTGAATAAATTGGCGGTCAGCTCAGCTTCCATAATTTCTATTTTGTATTTTCTGTGAAAAGTTCACCTTTTTGTTGGGTCAATCAGTAATGGCTGGTTGAGGTGATTGTTGGAGTATTTTTCCTCTCCACAAAATTTAAAATTAAAACCATAATAAAATTTTCTTTTATTTATTTTATCAATTCATAAAAACAGTATATTTAACAAATATTAAGAAAAATTAACATAATTTTTATATTTTGATTGATGAATATTTATTATTAATATAAAATTTTGTTATTTTTTCTCGATATTTTTTATATTTTTTATATGAATACTAAATTAATTTAAGTTTAATTTTTTTTTAAGTTCGAGATATTTGATGAGCGGGCAGGGTGAGCTCGTCCTGATTTTTCAAGCTCGACTTAAGTTCGGCTTCAAACTTGATTAATTTTCAATAAAAAAGTTTAAAATATTAAAAAACTTAGCTCAGTTCGACTTGCTCACAATATCAGTCATAACCAAAAAAATTACAATAGGTTCGTAATCAAACACTACTCTTTGAGGCATAATAAAAATTCCTTTAGTTATTACAAAAAATATTAACCACAATCAAGTATAATCAATAGCACATGAGTTATATTAAGGCACTGTTTGTAGTATACTTTTTATTTTTTTAATTACATCATCTTTTTATTTTTTGTATATTTTTTTATAAAAATTATAAAAAAATTATAAACTAATTATTTATAATATATCATAACTTATATTATATATAGATCATAACAAAAATCTTTAAAATCATAAGGTAATCATGTGGAACTATTTGGGAAGTTTGTTTTTTGGTTTTTTTTTCACTAAGATAAATTGGTTACAAAAACTAAAAAAAAAACAAATCTAATAAAATATCACTCAAATCCCATAATCGTTTCACTTTTTCTCTCACAAACAAACCACATCCAACTACAAAACAATTCAACTATCTTTCAAAACACAAAAAATTTTATTCTTTAATAATATCCTTATAACTAAAAAGAATTTATAAAAAAATTCACTTCCAAAACATCTACGTACACTTTTTGGATGTGTATTATATATATATATAATATATATTTAAAATATTATATATTATTTTGTAAAGTCGTTCGTAGGCCGAAAAGTCAAAGTGGTTATATTACGGGGAAAGTTAGAGATATAATGGGATGTTTGACAAATTTATTTGGGGGATTCCTGACAAAGGGATACGAAGATAAGGAATATGAGAGAAATTAATTGTGCTATTATTAATGATATGATAGTGGGATCGTCATTTATTTTGTGGACAATATTTTTGTGCTTTGTTTTTTTTTTTTTTGAAAATGCTTGGGAGCACTATTAGTGCTCCCACTAATTTAGGCTGGCAGTGGGGTTCTCGGCCATTAATGATGTGGATGTTTTGGTCTTGGAGTTGTGTTTTTTTTTTTTTTTTTACTTTTTTAATGCATTAGTGTATTATGGTGATGTTTTAGTGGGCATGAATCAATTGTTTGTTTTTTTTTTTTTAAAAAAGTGAGGTGTCAATTCCATTAAGTGGTGCTTTAGAGCACCACTTTTTAGTGAATGTAGCTTACTGGAAGATAGAAGAGGATGATAATTATGATATATTTTTTTTATTAAATTATTAATATTATTAATTATTAATTTTCAGTTTACAAATTTTTATAAAGAATGTTACTAATTATAAATTAAAAGTAAAGATCTCGCGGTAAGCTCTACCTTTCTTTCCAAAGAACTAGGGTAGAAGACCACAAGGAATAGATCAAATCTTTAGAGAGAATGTGAGAAGTAGAGAGAGAAACTCTCTAAATGGCGGTTTTTAAAGGCTTTAAGAAATTGAAAAGGTAGGTCAAAAGTGATCCAAAAAGTGAAATCACGGACTGATTAATCGACTCTACGCTTCGAGCGTTAGAAAGCCCCGGCTCGGAGCGTAGACCACAGAATCATGCTCCGAGCGTGAAGAAAAGCCGCTCGAGCGTCGTTTGCCCACCCTTCCAGAGTTTTGCAGCTGCTGGCACCCCGCTCGATGCGTCAAACTCCCCGCTACAGCGGAGGTAGCAAAAACAAGGCGATCACGCTCGAGCGAAAAACTACCGCTCGAGCGGTAAGAAACTGCGAGGCAATAATACTGGGGGATGGAAAAATCACGCCTCGGAGCGTCAAGATTCCCGCTCAACGGCGGAGAAGAGAGCAACAAAAACGAAGGGACCGCTTCGAGCGTTAAAACTTCCTGCTCGAGCGTTGAAGGCCTAAAATCTGGGCATCACCTATTTGGCATCCAAAATCAACCAACCTGTAAACAGGCACCCGCCCCAACACAAACCTATACTTCAAATACAAAGAGATTAAAGGACAAACAACAACCAATAAGTAATGACAGGATCCACAGAACCTAAGTCCGGATACAATAATTTAAAGAGAAACAGACCTGGGTCGCATGTTCCGGATACAATATTTTATTTTTGCGCGGAATATTTAGGGAAAACCCTGACTCGTGCCAAAGGCCACGTGTCCGTCATCACCAAAGTTGCCTCGACTCGAGAACTTGGGTATGAGAGGGGAAGTTCCTGAAATGAGCACCCCTGCTTGCCTGATCAAAGATCGGCCTCTACTAAACATGATATGTTGTTTTATAAACCTCGTGTGTTCTTGTCTGCTTATTGGCTAACTTTACTATGTGATGCGCACAGCATACAAGTGTAGACTAAATCGCAAGAATTGGAACAAAACAACTCATGTTTGTTTTTTAAAATGGTTTGAAAGTGCCATCCTCAAGTGGGCTAAAACGCAGATTTGCCATCCTCAAGTGGGCTTAAAACATGATAATTTGCCATTTCGCAAAGTGGGCTTAAAACTCACATTCAGTGAATTGTCCCAATTCAAGTAATAAAGCCTTCATCCACAGGCATTCATGCAGTTTAATCGCTTAAGCAAATAGCCTCATGGCAAGCATGCGATCATGGCAACCCTCACACTCATGCAAGTATGCTAAAGCGTAAACACTTACAGTGTACTCTGAGCCAAAATAGAAGCTAGTTAGAAATCAACGCATGATCCTAACTATACAAGATGCCTAATGCAACGTATGCAATAATGCAAATAAATTGGCCCAGCTATCTAAGATTGCATATGAATGCAACAATTTGATACATGTATTCAAAAAAGTATTGAAATACGATGCAGTTTGGATGATGCGCCGAGCCCGGTGCATGCAAGACAAATTAATAATGCAAACATGCAAACATAAAGTATGCTAATCAAAACATGCCCTAATCTGACCATCGAAAGCAGTTAAATAAAAGGAAGAAAGACGTGAGATTGGAAGACATGCATACACACACCCACACTTATTACAACATTATGCCCTCTCGAAGGAGGGTTCGAATAAATAGGCTAAGCTACACTAAGCTAAGCTAATTATCACAAACCACAACTAATTAACTATTCTAGCTAATTAATTATTACAACACGAATTGAATAACCAGTTGCACAAGCCAACTAAAATATTACAAAACGAATTGAATGATTAGCTATTTTAACTATTTAAAGTAATGAAATGGCCCCACGGGCGAGGGAGACATGCATGCTCGGTTGCACTCTCCCGAAAATCCACCACCTTGCCTCTAGATGCCTCTGTTTGCATATCTCTTGACCTCTGAAAATTATGCCAATTTCCAGACTACTTCTGTTTGATCTTAGGAACATGCTGAGGGATGATCGGCTAGAAATGATGGCCATTGGCAACTACTGATGGTCGATCGGCTGGCTTGGGTGGCCTGTCGGTTGGTTCATGTGGCCGGTCGGCCACTGTTTCCCTAAAATTCCTCCTTTTACTACAACAGAAAGCAAACAGAGGCATGACAGTGTATTTGCAAGGAAATGTATATATTGCCACCCTCCTTATCATGCCTCAAGCTCAAAGGAGTATGGCACTTGGCTCTCAAGCCACCAACCAAGCATTTTCAATGCATGATAGCCAAAAAACCAAGCTCGTACAAGGTTAATGAATGCACAGAACAAAAGACACAAGTCCATTACCTTATCATGAGAGATCAAAGGCAATGGAGACCATGAAATGTGACACGTTTCATCACTATGAGTACAAAACATCTCACATTTCTCGTGTTTGGATTAACGTTCGATCCAAACATATGCAATGCAACACACATACGCTTATCTTGCTCACATTTTCACATTACCGATCCATTCTTTAACCGGTTAAGTCCAATGTGAGTGTCCTCTAATGAGAGAGGTCAACCTAAAGGGTGATTTAAAGCATGAGAGGGATTATGCCTTTGACTAGGAGGAACCCTCAAAAGAGGGTTAAAGCCATTTGAGCACAAACCCTACCTCATGCTTAAACACAACCTTAAGGCCACACAACCCTCAAAGCAAATTGAAAAATGAAGAAATGAGGGAGGTTGCAGATTCTTTAGTGCTAATATGGCATGACAAATAAGACTATAACATGCAAACAACTCATGTACAACATGTTAAGAGTCAAAAACATTGAAACTAGTGAAGGATAACACTAAAGGTATGCTATACAATGCTCAAGTGGCCAAACCAGCCCAAAACAGAGCTACGATATGCCAAAACAGTGGCCAAAATATGTTGAGATGGTAGCATAAAAAATAAGAAAAACATGTTCATGTATTGGCTCACCAACAAGGCACAAAGCACAACTCTCAAAAGCAATGAAAGAGTGGAATATGTGAGAGTGCGACAATGATATATGCTCTGAAATTACATGCTAAATGATGCTATGGAATGCAAACAATCCAAGTAAAGCATGCTAGAGGTCTTGAATCGTAAAGCTAGTGAAGGCCAACTACACTATAGCTATACAAAGCAAAGCGCATATGTCCAAGACCACTCAAAATAGAGCTTAATCATGCTAAATCGGCAGCAAAAATGTGCTGGAGTTAAGCTAACACATGCTAGAATGATAGGCTAAATCGTCAAACATGTTAGGCTAGTAAGCAAAATTACACCACAAGTGCGAGATGCAAGCAACAAATGACCAAACTAGCCCAAAACAGAGTTAGAGAAGGTCCAAAAAGTCACAAAAACATGTTTGAAATAAGTTAACACAAGCCACAAAAAGATTCTACTTTATAATGCTAACAAGACATGGCATAGAGAGACAAGAAGGGTAGGCCACCCCCTCTTATCTTGGACCTCAAAATGAAGTTTCTACCACTGAAATTCCTCTGGAAATTCAGTGATTTTAAGGCCAAAAGAGATGGACTCAAAAGCTCTTAAAAGAAGGCTCAAAAGGCTTTATAAGCCAAAGAGCAAATTGAGGGAACCACCCCCTAACCAAACAAAGCTCAAACCAACAATTTAGAACCTTAAAAATAAAGTTTTTTTTGAAGTTAAAACCAGCCTCAAAGTAGGGTAAAAAGATGGCTAAGCATTAATTGAAATAGGACTTAAAAGGGGTAAATCCTTACCCTTGAAGCACAGCAGCAAAACAGGTCTTCTGAGCCAAAACCAGCTTTAGGAGCTCCAAACAAGCCTCAAGAAACCTCAGCTCCAAGATAGGGGTGTTTGGTTAAGGGGTTGCATGCAAATATGTGAAGAAAAATTACTTTCAAGCACAATATATATATATATATATATAGAGAGAGAGAGAGAGGAAAAAATTTGAGCTCTAAAATTTTGTAACCCCCAAAAAAATGGGGGAGAGGGCTCCCCTTATATCGAAAAACAAGCCAAAAGCTTGTTTGAATCCATCCATACACGTGTATGGAGGATGCACTTAGTGACCAACAGCTGGCATAGCTGGCACCAAAAATATCTGCAAAATAGAAAAATGGCCATAGGCCACTTCAAGTGGCTGATCGGCCACTTCCATTAGCCTACCGGCCACTTCAAGTGGCCTACAAGAGGGAAAAGTAGCCTACAGTAGCCAAAAGTGGCTGACAGGCCCTCCTCTCCCTCCAGGTAAGGGGCAACAAGGCATGGTCCAAAAACAAACCAAAAGGAAGGGATCCAAGAGTCCCCGAGACAAGACGCTCAGCCGAAAGCCCCGAAAACTAGCCTACTGGCCATTGTAAGTGGCCTACAAGAGGGAAAAGTAGCCTACAGCTACAAAAAGTGACCAACAGGCCTCTCTCTCCGTCCAGGCAAAGGTACCAAGGTCCGGTCCAAAAACCAGGCCAAAACACAGAGGGTTTAGAGGCTCAAAGACAAGGCGTACGGACGAGATCTTCGGGCACTCAAAACGAGCACAAACATTCATAATCACTGAGTGCACAGACGATGACATCAAAGTCTTGAGGTCGGTCAAAAATGGGGTGTCTACATATTGTCTCCTAATTTGGAATGGCCACTAGAGCATACTATATGCATTAGGTCAAATAGTCACAGTGGGTACCTCAGTAAGACTACCTAATATACCTCTCACACCTAACACCGAGAAATGAAAGGATGATCAAACAGTACAACAGTAATCCAGATCCAAGGGTTGTGTTCCCAACATGGCAGAGCCCATGACCGGTCAACCTTTTGGCAAGCTTTATAGGCAAGCCTCCGGCAAACCGTCCAGGAATAACATATGGCAAACACAGGGACTTAAGCGCACCAATACAAATGCAATGCAAATAATATATAAATGTAGATAAAAATTCACATCATAAAGTTCAAGTGAAGTTCTCAAAATCCACCGCAGAGTTGTCAGAAACTGTAGCTCGGCTTTTCGTGCCCCCTTTCGGAAGAATGAATAGCTCGTACAATTTGGACTCCACTTGTGGGCTCTGAATCTGATTTCACAAGTGCAATATGAAACAATGGAAACACAAAAAGAGTCCAAATCCGGTAATTTCTTTTTGAAAAATCAATGTTTGAATCAAATGCCAAAAATAGACTGCTTTGCCAGATTTTAGAGTCGCCACCTAAATATTTATTTTGGAAAATTTAGGAAACTTGTGACTCATGCCAAAGGCCATTAGTCCGTCGTTACCAAAGTGTCTTGGTTCGGGAACTTAGGTATGAGAGGGGATGGTCATTACTCATTCGATCAAAGATCGGCCTCTACTAATCATGATGTGATTCTTATGTACAACATATATTCTTATTCTAATTATTAGGCTAACTTTACTATGTGATGCATACAAGTATAGACTAATTTTGCAAACATTGGAACACTTGAATCATGTTTGTTTTGAAAAAGTATTTTGAATATGTACCACTTGAAAAAGTGATCGCATATGAACATTATTCGAATTATTCCAATTTAAGCAAATAGCTTTCATCCACAGGCATTCAAGCAGTTTATCAATTAAGCATTTAGCCTCATGGTAGTATGTTTGATATGACAGCAATCACACTTATGCAATATGCTATAGCATAAAAACTTACCTCGTATTCCAAGTTAAAAGAGAAACTAGTTAGAAAAATGCATGATCCTAACTATGCAACACATACAACGTGCAAGTAATAAGTTTGGCGACTAGCATGGCATGCGAGTCAATTCAAGGCATGTGATAGCGCACGTATTCAAGTAAAGAGGTTGAATTTGACATTCGAATAATATGGTGAGCCAAACTTTTATGCATGTAAAGTGAATGGAGGCAAGTCATGGAAATGCTAATTTGAAAATATGATGTCCCTATACTAACCATCATAAGCAGATAAATAAAAGGGAGAAAGAATGAGGGTTGGAAGACATACAACTTATTACATATTTGTCCTCGCGAAGGAGGGTCTGAATGTCCAAGTGTCCGAATAAATAATTATTACAAATCCGAATGAATAATAACTAAAAAGGGATGCCTAATTTATTACAACAAATATGCAATGATTGCGCGATGCTCCTTGGGAATTACTCAATCTTCCTTGTTGAGAACTATTTTACTTCACCCTATCATTGCTTTCAACCAAAAAGTGTATTGTTTGCAATTTATTGGAGCCTTGCCAACCCAGAATACGACTCAGCCGAACCCCAAATAAATCCAATCATACCTTGTTTTCTTGCAGAAATATGTTTTTTGTGCCTGAGGTGAAGCAGTGCAGACAGGGTATTCCTAGCCATGCTTGTCTCTTCTACCCTTCTCTATCATAAAAAATACTCAAGAGAGGAGCGAACTCCGTTCCCTAAACCATCTATGGTTGCAAGTTGATTTGCAAGATGATTTTGGACACGATAGAACAAAGATCAATAAATACGATGCATAATAACCGCCCCTCCCTCCTATCATGAAGTGAATTCAAGAAGGCAAGTAGAGACGCTTAAAGGTTCATCAAAATATCATGAATTGATGTAGGACAAGCCTTGACACAATAGACTCTGGCATAACGTCTGGCTGTAAAGACGGTTCAAGATTCATCAAAACATCATGAATTGATGTAAGACAAGCCTTGACACAATAAACTTGGTATAATGTCCGACCAAATTCAATTAATCATGTTGGTTCTTTATGTCGGTTGTAATCTAATTAACCAATTTTATTAGCCTTTTTTTTATTACCTTTCCCTTTCTTTATCATGTCTCCTTTTTGTTCAAAAGTGATATTTACGTCCACTAAGTCCAAAACATAATAAAGAGAAATAAGCATCAACTTAACCTGAGAAAATAAACCTTATTTTCTTCGGTGGAAATTACAAAGGAAGAATCAAACACATTTACAAGCGATAAGGGATTTCAAGTCAAACCCAAGATGTGCAACAAGGATTAGTCAAACTCAAAAGAGTGACAATGACTTAGGAAAAACCCAAAGTGAGCGATAATGACTTCAAATCCAAACTTGATAAGAAGCTATGATGACACTTTCCTTGGTGATTTCCAAGGGTTTAACTAGAAAGTTAGTCCCTTAAAAGTAAATACACCGGTGATAAAAAGAAATAAAAAATTAAAGATTGGCTTTATTATAAGAAAGATGTATGCCTTGTAGACGCGCCCTTGGGCTTTTGCTACTACAGTTCGGACTCAAATGTCACGGTCCTTAATCTGATCTCGCAAAGTGTAATGCAAGACTGATAAATCACAAAAGAGTCCAAATCCGGCAAATCGTTTTGGAAAACTGCTTTTTAAGAAAGAAGTGCCAAACATGGACTGCTTTGCCAGAAACAGAGTTGCCACCTAAATATTTTATTTTTAGGGGAATTTAGGAAACCTTGACTCGTTGCCTAAGGCCACGTGTGCGTCATCACCAAAGTTGCCTCGGCTCGGGAACTTGGGTACGATTGGGGAAGGTCATCTATGAGCACCCCCGCTCGCCCGATCCGAAGATCGGCCTGTACTAAGCATGATATCTTGTTTTTGAAATCACATGCGTTCTTATTCCGATTAATTAGCTAGAATTACTATGTGATGCGCACAACACACAAGTATAGACTAGATCGCCTAATTTGGAACAAAGCATCGCATATCCGTTTGTTTGGAAATGGTTTGAAATTTGCTACTCGCAAGTAGGCTAAAATGCGGATTTCAATGAATCATTCCAATTCAAGTAATCCAACCTTCACCCACATGCATTCAGGCAGTTATATCATATAAGCAATTAGCCTCATGGCAAGCATGCTGTCATGTTAACACTCACATACATGCAAGATGCTAAAGCATAAACACTCACAGTGTACTCCAAGCCAAAACAAGAAACTAGTTAGAAATCATGCATGATCCTAGTTCATGTTAAAATGGCTAATGCATCGCATGCAAAGTGCAACTAGAATTGGCTCGGCTAATCTAAAATGGCATATGAGATGCGACAATTCGATACATGTATTCAAATACAATCCAGTTAGTATGATGCGGCGAGCCCGGTGAATGCAATACAGGTGAATGGTGCAAACATGCATAGCATAAGGATACTAATTGAAACATGACCTAGAACTAACAATCATAAGCAGTTAAGTAAAAAGGACAAAGACGTGGGGTTGGAAGACATGCACACACTCACGCACACTTATTACAAAATTCACCCTCTCGACGGAGGGTCCGAATAAATAATACAAATCAACTAACTAACAAGCTAATTAATTAATTACAAAACCACTTAACTAATTAAACAAATTAATTAAGCTACTTTAGCAGTAAAGAGGCCTCGGGAAGAGGGACAAATGCACGCATGCTCGGCTCCTTTCGGAAATCTATCGTCATGCTCATGCGGCCTCTGTTTACACTGCTCTGCACCTCTGAAAACTGAACGAGTCTTAAGGATGCTTCTGAATCACCTTCTGGGTGCTGTGAGAGGCCATCAGCCAAGTGGAAAGCCTATTGGCCAAGGGTAATTGGTCATCGACCAAAAATGAAGCTCTCGACGAACAATACTTAGCCGATCGGCACTGCAGATAGACGATCGGCCATCTTTTCCTATAGAATGCTGTTTTGCTATAGCAGAGGACAAACAGAGCATGGTAATGCATTTACAAGGCAATGTATGCACGACCACCCTCCCTATCAAGTGATGAACTCAAGGGAGTGTAGTCCTTGACCCTCGGGCCATCAATCACGTATTTCAATGCATGATGGCCAAAGAAGCGAAGTGTGCAATTTAATGTCAAATGAGATGCGCAAAACACAGAAGGGGCCGCAACCTCTATCATAATTGATCAGGAGGCAAGGGATGCACACACAATGCAATGAGGCAAGCATGCAAACTGCTATACAATGCAACGTGATTGACTCGAAACTAATGGCATGCCAACTCATTGCAATGCAACCTAAGCATGCAAGCAAAGCTAATGCAACATGAGTATGCCAACAACAATGTCATATAACCTAAACATGCAAAGACAAGCAATATTAAACCAATGTAATGCATGCATGATTAACTTGACAAAACAACACAAGTATGCAAATATGAGGTCATATAAGAAGCACGCAACAACATGCAATGCAATATGCATGCAACAACATGCAAACAACATACTCAATGGACTTAAACTAAAAATGGACAGACCTCAGCCTTGCCCAAATCAGTGGCCATTATGATGAAATGATGACATGAAATGCAAGGCAAGCATGCATGTCAATTGGCCTATCACCTAGGCATAAGGACACAACTCTCAAAACATGAGCAAGGAGTGACAAACATGAGAATATGGCAATGAAATAAGCTCTGAAATCTCATATGAATCGATGCCAAATCAACCAAACAATGCAAGTATAGCATGTTTGGATGTTCAAAGCTTAAGGCTAGCCGTAGAGCTTGTACTAAGGCCACATGAATCAAACCCCAAAGGGCCAAGAATAACCAAAACAGCCCTAGATCATGCCAAAATGAGTCTAAAACCTGCATGGACTAAAGCTAAAACAAGCCAACATGAAGGGCATAAGACAAGATGCATGTAAGGCCAATAACGAGGGTTACACTACACCTACCAAGACCAAGCATGGCATGACTTAACCAACAAAAATCAGAGTTTTGGCATGTCAAACTAATACCAAAAATGGGCTAATACCAAGTCAACACATGCTAGAATAATAAGCTCACTCATTAGGCATGCAAGACTAGTAAAGAGGACTTACACTACAAGTGTAAGAAGCAAATGAGGGATGCTCTAACCAAGTAAAAACAGAGCTATATCATGGCAAAATAGGACCAGATACACACTGAAATGGCGACCCAAAAGCCTAGGCAAGATGGCATACACATATGCTCATTCTGAAGGCATAAATAACCAACCCTTCAAAGCATTGAAAGAGTGACAAATGTGAGGGCATGGAAATGAAACATGCTCTAAAATATCATTCCAAATGATGCTAAATCATGCAAATAGCCCAAGCAATGCATGCTAGTGGCTTGGAAACTCAAGGCTAGTGAGCTAAAATGCAGTATGGCTATACAAAGCATGGCATGCATGACCAAAAAAACATAAATCAGACCTTAAGCATGCTAAAACATGGCCAAAAGCTTCTTGGAGTTAAGCCAAAATCACACTAGAATGATGGTCTAAAGCATGCTTCATGTTAGGATAGTGTGCAAGTTTACACTACAAGTGTATAAAGCATGCAAGAGGCTATCAAACCAACTTAAAACAGAGTCATGACATGATAAATAATGTCCAAAAACAAGCTGAAATGGAGCCCATACATGCTACTTCATGAGGCATATAAGGCTAGTTTGCAAGAATTACACTACAAGTGTATAAAGCAGGCATAAGGTGATCAAACCAGACGTGGACAGAGTTATGAAAGGTCTGGAAAGTCACAAAATGAGCCTAAACAAAGCCTCCAAGAAGTATAAACACATGCCTTTTTGGAAGGCCATCAATACAAGCAAACAAGAGAAAAGGAGGGGGGACAACCCCCTCCTATTTTGAGCCTCAAGACAAGTTTTCTACCACTGAAATTCAAATTCCTTTGGAATTCAGTGGTTTTAAGGCCAAAAGATGTTGTTTGAAAGGCTTGAAAGTTAGCTCAAAAGGCCATACAAGCCAAGGAGCAAAAGGAAGGAAGCATCCCCTAGCCAAACAAGGCACAAAGCAACACTTTTAGGAATGAAAAATAGAGGGAAAAATAGAGGTTTTTTTAGTTCAACACCACCCCCAAAACAGCCCCAAAGCAGTGTGAAAAGATGGCCAAGCAAATGTGTAAAACAAGCTTAAAGGGAGAGAGATGTTACCCTTGATGCACAGCTGCAAAACCAGCCCAAAATCTGAGCCAAAACACCTTTTGGAGCTCCAACAAAGTCCCAAGTAAGCTTCAAGCAACCTCCTCCCAAAGATGGACCACTTTCACCAAGGATGTCTAGGCAAAAGAGAGGTATTTCTCTTCTTGCATGCACAAAAGGCAAGAGGGAGAGGCTTTAGAGAGAGAGAGGGAGTTTTAGTGAGAGGGGGTCTAAAAACTTTCTCGAGAAGTTCTAACCCTTGAAAATGAGATATAAGCTTCATTATATAGCAATCCAAGAGCTTTTGGTTGAAATATATCATTTGGAAATATCTGATGCAGTGTATAACAGCTGGAGGATAAATATCTGTCAATTCTGGGCTTTCTGGACACTTCTGGCCGACCGACCATCTTTGGTGCCGACCGGCCATCATTTTTGGCCGATAAGGTTCACTTTTGGCCGACTCATAGTTGCTGAGGTCAAATTGGGGCCGATGGACCTCCATAGAGGCCGATGGAAAAAATCAAACCTAGTCCCTGACTTGAAGCAAGCCTAATTTCTTCATCTGGACTCATTTTTAGGTCATTCTTGAGCCTAAACTGTAGCCCCAGAAGTCTTCTTTCCAAATTTGGCAGCCTTAGCTCAAAATTCCATGTGTGCTAAGAGATATCTCTCTTTTAGTGAAGGTTGCTCAGTTTCAGCCCAACTGGAATGATGCCCAACTTCAACCAATCATATCTCCCCCATCCGGACACGACTTTAGGAGATTCTTAAGTGAAAAATGAAGCCCCGGAAGTAAAATTTCCAACGGTGGTGGCCTCATAGCTGAAATCCAAGTATTCAAAAGGATAGGGCTGATTTAGCGAGGGCTGCTCGTCTCTCTCTTAGCGGTTCATGCCCATCTTCTTCCTCAACTAGGTTTCTTCCCTCTTCTCCTCTTTTCTTCAACTCCAAACCCCCGAACAAGGTGTTTTGAAAGAATTTTCAAAGATTTCATCTCTCTTTCATTTATTTCCCCTTTGTCCTTGCTCGGTTTACCGAAAAGTACAACATTTGACAAAATGCGAGCCTCAGAACATCGTAGAAACTTTATTTCAAAAATATTTTGAAAGAGAGGATTTTAAGGTCTAAAAACCATTCAAAAATAGTTTTGGTCCAGAATGGGGTGTGAGGTATGGATTTGGCTCTTTCCTTGCCTGAGAAATTGAACCTTTGCACTGCACACCTTTCATCACCAAGTAAACTATCAATAAAAATGGGGTGTCTACTGTTGCACCTCTTTGACAGAGCTCGAAGTCATGAAATGACGTGAGTGAATGTCAAAGCTCAGAGACGACCCATTTTTGACAAGGCCGAACACTTGGACAAACAAACAAAATACAGATAAATAAATGGTTTCGCCCGTAGGCTGCCTATGTATCCCCTTACAAGGAATCAAACCAGCGTAGTTCAGGGGCAAGATGCAAATGATATGCAGAAAGATTTTGATAATTGGACTTATACGCTACGTGAAGCTGGTTTGAAAATTGGACTTATACGTTACGTGAAGCCAGTTTGATAATTGGACTTATACGCTACGCGAAGCCGGTTTGAAAATTAGACTTATACGCTACGCGAAGCTCGTTTGGTAATCGGACTTATACGCTACGTGAAGTCGATTTGATAATTGGACTTATACGCTACGCGAAGCTGGTTTGATAATTTTTCTTATACGCTGCGCGAAGCCGGTTTGATAATTGGACTTATACGCTGCGCGAAGCCGGTTTGATAATTGGACTTATACGCTGCGCGAAGCCGGTTTGATAATTGGACTTATACGCTACGCGAAGCCGGTTTGATAATTGGACTTATACGCTACGCGAAGCCCGTTTGATAATTGGACTTATACGCTGTGCGAAGCCGGTTTGATAATTGGACTTATACGCTGCGTGAAGCCCGTTTGATAATTGGACTTATACGCTGTGCGAAGCCAGTTTGATAATTGGACTTAGATGCTCCGCGAAGCCAGTTTGATAATTGGACTTATACGCTACGCGAAGCCGGTTTGAAAATTGGACTTATACGCTACGCAAAGCCGGTTTGATAATTGGACTTATACGCTCTGCGAAGCTGGTTTGATAATTGGACTTATACGCTACGCGAAGCCGGTTTGATAATTGGACTTATACGCTATGCGAAGCCGATTTGAAAATTGGACTTATACGCTACGCGAAGCCCGTTTGATAATTGGACTTATACGCTACGCGAAGACGGTTTGAAAATTCATGATTTATGCAATGCAATGTAATGAAACAATGCGAATGATATGCAATGTATCGAAATAATCAAACCACAAGCAGTGCAAAACCACACAAATATCATAAAGGGATGGAGATGCAAAATCACACTACGTCTAACATAGAAAGGGTGACGGAGCACTCTAACCACAACTCTCTTAGTGGAATAGGTGCATGCATAGACAGAACTATGTGTTTCGCAGAGAGAATACAAGTAGTTGGGTGGAATGATATAAGCGAGGAATGATCTGCTGAGGAAAGATCGTGATCCTACATGCTGAATGCAACGAAACAAAATGCGATGCAATGGATGAAGTGAGTAAGGCGCGCGGCCAAACCACATTTCTACTTAGAAAAGGCATAGACACAAAACAAACCACGTCAAACACATAAATGGTGCCGACACCCTCAGACCACAATTCTCTTAGTGGAATAGGCACGTAAACATAATCACAGAACCATGCTTTAACGAAGGAAATGGTATGAGCACATGCCGGACTAAGCTTAACATGGAAAGGATGCAAGCGATAAATGGACAATGCAATACATGCATGATATAGATGCTATATACAATGCAACAGACATAATAGATAACAAAATGCAATGTAGCTGGGAAATGAAAGTACCTTACAGGGGCAATTAGCAATGACTCACCTCATGCTGCTGGGGATCCTTCGCTTCTTCTTGGTTGAACCACAGGTACTCCTTTTCTCCCTGGCTATGGTCGCAGCTTTCTCTATTCTCCAACAGGGTGACAGACTAGGTTAGTTCAGTATCCAGAATTGAGGCGCATACACATGCTATCTCAACCTATGGGGCTTCCATACAGATTTCAAGTCGAGTATACACCCCTGGGTATTTAAACCAGACTTTAGTCTCGAAAATCCCGAACCTTTGCATTCTAGGCATGAGCCATTCGAACTCTAGTTTCCACCGTCTCAGTTGATCTCCTAGGAACTCACCGCTAACACAGGCAGGTGGCTCTACCAGACCACTGGAAGTCGTTCGGGCATGACAAACACTAAAGGAATTACACCTTTAGAGGATTTAACGTCTCCTAGACCGGGCGATAAAACAGATATGATGCAGTAGATAATAGATGCGATGTAATAGCTAGTACAGTAGATGCAAAAGGGGTAACGCACCCTAACCATGCTGGAATCGTGATAGGAGGAAGAACAAAGAAAACCAATCAGGAGCGCGTTCCACGCAACTTGAGAAAAATTCCAAACACGCTGAAATCATGTGAGGAAAGGAACACTCTAACAACGCCGAAATCGTGAGAAGAGGTCTGAAAAAAAAACAACCGCTTGGGCTCGCGCTTCACACGTCCCGAGATAAAACACGCCCAGGGCCGCGCTTCACGCGTCCTGAGATAAAACCCACCCAGGGCCACGCTTTACGCGTCCTGAGATACAACCCGCCCAGGGCCGCGCTATACGCGTCCTGAGATACAACCCGCCAGGGCCGCGCTCCACGCGTCCTAAGATAAAACCCACCCAGGGCCGCGCTTCACGCGTCCTGAGATAAAACCCGCCCAGGGCCGTATTTCACGCGTTCTGAGATAAAACCCGCCCAGGGTAGGGCTTCACGCATCTTGAGATAATACCCGCCTAGGGCCGCGCTTCACACGTCCTGAGATAGAACCCGTCCAGGGCCGCGCTTTACGCGTCCTGAGATAAAATCCGTCTAGGGCCGTGCTTCACGCGTCCTGAGATACAACCCACCCAGGGCCACGCTTCATGCGTCCTGAGATAAAACCCGCCCAGGGCCGCGCTTCACGCGTCCTGAGATAAAAGAAATAGGTACGAGACTGTACCACAAATACACAATTGTAATGAAATTGTGTGCTAGATACACAAAGTGAATGAGTGTGATAGATGCAAGTGCGACGGTGCATAACAATGCACATGATACAAGCATAGCAATGCAAGTGAAAAGGTGCATAACAATGCATGTGAGACATACATAGCAATGCAAATAAAGTGTGCATAACAATGCAACTGAAACGTGCATAACAATGCAAGTGAAACGTGCGTGACAACACAAGTGAAACATGCGTCACAACACAAGTGAACAAGTGCATAACAATGCATGTGAAAAGGTGCATAACAATGCAAACAGAACGTGCGTGACAACGCAAGTGAAGAGGTGCATAGCAATGCAACTGAAATGTGCATAACAATGCAAGCGAAGTGTGCATAACAATGCAAGGATGACAAATGCATGTTCCATGCAATATCGAGATACATATCCTATACAAGAATAATGAATGCATGTCCGACGCGGGAGTAACAAATGCATATTCTATGCGAGATACTTAGCGCATTTTCAGTGCACGTGTGAAAATTGCATATACAATACAACTAGAACATGCATTATGATACAAGTAAAAGGTGTATGACAACGCAAGTGAAGAGGTGCATAATAATGCAAATAGAACGCGCATAACAATACAAGTGAAGTGTGCATAACAATGAACTAGAACATGCATAACAAAGCAAGTAAAAAGTGCGCAAAACAATGCGAGTAGAACGCGCGTGACAACGCGAGTAAAGTGTGCATAACAATGCAACAGAAACGTGCATACATATTCTGTGCACAATAATCAATGCATTTTTTATCCAATATGCTCAATGAAGAAATGCGTACCTTGACAAGACCGATTCAAACGCAACCTCCGGTTTACCAGTCGGAGGAGTTACAACAGATTAAAAGGATACACCTCGTACGTGCTGAGCATCACATGCTGAAAACACATTCCAGAGCTCCTGCGCAGGCCACTTGAGCTTAAAAAAAAGTACTTCCCTTGCATTTTCTCATGCTGTTGGGGATCTCTTGCTTCTGCATCTTACGCCTCCAAGCTATAGGAACAACCTTTCTTCCTAGCCATGTTCACAACTTTTTCTATTCTCCAACGGGGTGATAGACTAGGTTGGTTCAGTATCCAGAATTGAGGCGCACACATGCTATCTCAACCTATGGGGCTTCCATACCGATTTCAAGCCGGGGATCCACCCCTGGGTATTTAAACCAGACTTTAGTCTCAGAAATCCCGAACCTTTGCGTTCTAGGCATCAGCCATTCAAACTCTAGTTTCCACCGTCGCAATTGGTCTCCTAGGAACTCATTGTGAACACAACCAAGATGCCTCTAGCAGGGAAAGGTACTCAAGGAGAGCACTTCTGATCGCCATTCTGGCTTGAAGCAAACATGATCTTGAGCTTGAGGTAGAGGCACACTCATACTTCGGAGCATTGACCAGGCCTGAAGAGGTACACCTAGAATGCAATCTCGGGACTATCTAAAGGTGAAACAAACTCAGATGCTCCAATTTTTTCCTCTTTTCTTTTGCTTTCCAGACTGGAACCTATATAGCTTCAGATAGGTCCTGGTTTTACTGTTCTCATATGACTTGAGTTGAACCCTGCAGTTTTATGAAAGAACAAATCCTGTTTTGCACAAATATGGAGAACGGCACAACACTCCGAGCACAAAATGATTCCTTTTGAAATTTGAAGTTGAGAAATGAGTTCCTTAACCGGGTATTGAGTCTACGACTGATCACAACAAAAATGACTCAACAAAGGAAAACAAAAGGTAAACAACCTTAACACATCAAGAAACACTCGAAACGACTCAAAACAAGAACTGAGACGAACAAAAACACACACACAACACTCAGATGTGTTACAAAGACGACAGACCTCTCAGTTTGTGAGGAGCCAGTTTCTTTCGGGTATTGTTTCCCACTCTTTCTAATTTTGTGATTCTCACATCACTCTGGCACTCGATCTCTTGTTTTTTGAAAAAAACCATTTTCTCACTTTTTCTCTCAACGCACATCTCTATATTCTTCAATTTCTTATTTTTTATCCCTCCCCTGGGTGGTTGATGGATAAACAGGAAGTTGCGGGCTCTTGCCCCTAGCATTCCGCTAGATTCTTCTTCTTTCGCTCACAGCCAGTGAGTTCCTCCCACAGAGGGGTTGTGCTACAGTTGGGTGTACAGCAGGTCTACAACTGAGATCGATTGACAATGACCTTGACTTAGCTTGACCAAGGTGAGTTTCAGCATGTCCCACGGGCCAGGCATACAATTGATTGGTCTCACACATTGCTTTTTCTACGTCCCCATTTTGGGTCAGATGCCAATTTTTGATTTGATCATCTAGATGAGGGAACCAAATATCCCGCTCTAGTTCCAGTTTGTGCTTTGCACTTATCTTGATACCTCGCTGTTGGGAGGATGAGAGAGCTTTCGGCTCTTTTGCTTGTTAGCTCTAGTTGTGCCCTTTTCTGGCAGGTAGAGTGCCCTTTCTGGCAAATGTATTGACAAGGGAAAAAAGACAGGAAACCTGGCTCAACTGTGCCCCTAGTTCATCATTTTGACCATTTTTTGTTTTTGGCTTTCTACTAAAACAATTTTGACCAACATGAGAGTTAGATCAACACACTTATTCAATTTTCTGATTTGAAATCATGCAAGTCAGGCTATGAGCACAGAAAATTTTCCTTTTTGGGTCTAAGGAATGGTCCGGTTTTAGAAAAATGGAATAATTTTTAAAAGAATTAGTCAACCTCATTAAAAATTCTCAAAAACTATTTTTGTAAATGGCCACAGCTCGACCAACGCAGAATTTACTTTTGAGATGCACAACCTCAGATCCAATATAATGGAAAATTGCCCCTTGTCTGAACAGCACTGCATGGCAACTGAAAGTTGCCCTTAGTCTGAATAACGCCGTAGCACTGCACGACAACGAAAAGTTGCCCCTAGTCTGAATAGCGCCGCAACACATGGCAACCAGTCCTCATAGCGACAACTACAATCGAATTCTCGGATACAGAGAAGACAAAGATGACTTGAACCATCACATGGACACAGTTGAATTTGAAGTGTTTATGGCTGGACTTCAGAATGAAGTTGCCTACGTATCCTAAACATGGGAATCAAGCCTTGCGTAGTTCCGATTAAGGTACACTCGGGTATTAACCTCTCCTTTTACGCTCTAACTTTTGCTAAGGCCACCCTTCTGGGTTTTCAACCTTGCGAGCTTTGTTTTTCTTTTCTATTCATTCTTTTGCATTCTTTTCTTTTCTTTTTCATTTCATTTCTTTTTCTTTTTCTTTTCACTTCTTTTTTTTTGTTTTTTTGTTCTTTTTCTCTTGCTCTAACTTTTGCCTGGGTCGCCCTTCCGGGTTTTCAGCTCAGCGAGCCTCTCAAGGGTAAAAGTGTAGCTAGTCCATGTCAAATGGTTTGAGATCTCGAGGCCATCTGTATCCAAAAGAATGACTGCTATTCGTTGATGATGTAGAAGTCAATCCAATGGGGACTGAATTTGCCCCTAGTGTTGTGGATAGGAACTCGGTTGTCCTTCAACAAAACTTTCTTCTTTCTTCCCTTCTGGGATTTGGCATTCTTGCCGATCTTCGTTAGCTTGAGAAACATCCCAATTTTTTACTCTTCTTGCCCATCTGACATTTTTGCCCCTAATTCGAGGGGTGCTTCTGATCTAGCTTCGCAAGCTTCCTTTGATAATATCTGATCTTCTTGATTTGACTTTCCTTGCCCCTAGTTCATGGGCTGCTTCAAATTTGGCCTGATGGGCCTCCTTTGTGGTTGACCGTTGAACATTCTGAATCCAAGTTCAAGGTTTGAAAGCAGAAGGGGTCGAGTCTCAAGGCTGAGAGCAATCCTAGGCTGCGCAATCTCAAGAGCGATTCCACACAGGTCTTCGCAGGATGGCGCAAAACATTTTTTAAAATATTTTAAGAAAGCGACTAGTCGCTCGCGCTGAAGACAATGAAGAACCAATCTGGATCAAGCCAGGATCCTTCTTAGTACTCATATTAACACACATGATCTCATTCATTAAGGGCTTAGCATGCCTCTCTTTCTCTTAACTAATCAAATTTTGCAAAACCCGAGGAATTCCTTCCTCTTTGTTTTCATCACAATGTTCAAAAAAAGTTTTGAGAAAACTTAGGTCCAATGCAATGATTTAAAGACACAGAAAAGTCAGGTGAAAAACACTGTTGTTTCAACAAATCTTCTGACCCAACTGGCTAAAGGCAAAAACAAGCACAAAAGCATGAAAACCACTGCTGCTTCATTCAAAATCTATTCGCACAACTGGCTCCATGGTAGAAATAGACTCAAAAGAAAGAGAAAAGACAAACACAAAACAAGCAAGTGATGTCCGAAGTAACACCCTCGAAATCACCTGACTCCTATACAACGGGACTGACTCGATACCACAAGATGGACCCCAAACAAAAAGACTGACTCAAAACGAAGAGACAGACTCAAAACAACACAACAGAACTAACTCAATACCCAAGCCAGAATGTAAAATAACCAGCATTCGCAAATGCTCAAAACAGTGTGTGCCACACACCACATCTAGAGTAAACTGAGCGCCGCCCGCAGGTGGTTCATCCCCCGATCACATACTTGTACTATTCCCCAAGCTCACTGATCCAATGCCGATAGACTTTGCAGGACCCGACGGGACGATGACCTTGTTATCAATCAGATCTTGTATTTCGTGACGAAGACGAAAACAAAGCTCAGTGCCATGACCGGTTTGTTGATGGTAGGCACAGAACTGGGCAGCATCATGACTGGCTGGAAGACGACCAGGAAGAGGCTGAGGCTCAACGGGTTTGAGATGGCCTTGTTCAACAAGGATTTTAAAAGCCTTGGACAAAGGCTTATAGAGGGCATGGAAGACCCTCTGGCCTCGGGGTGGGCACTTCGAGGTTTGTGATTTTTTACTGGATACCCCAGCAAAGGGATTGATAGGCGTCGACTGGGTTTGCTGATCTCTTCTGAGTGCAGGATTAGAGCTGAAAGGAACGTTTCTGGTACAACGACGCTTCTCTTGGCTTGCCCCTTGATTCAAACTGTCCCCAACTTGAGTGGCGAAAGTGTCATCCACAGTCTTTGCAACAACTGCGAGAACTTGCTGTTTGTTCAGCCCTTCCGCTTTCAAAGTCTCCACAGCCCACAAAAGGTGTTCATGGGGATCAATGCTTGCCCCTACCTTATTCTTACCACTTGCCTCAGCTTAGCCAAAGGATCGGGTCGCCATATCAGGGCAGAGCCCAGTTGTTGTCGACACCCCAACACCCAGATCAGAGATGGCTTCAGGTTGGCCCTTTTCAATTGCAGCTTGCCCAAGATCGGAGAGCTTCTTGGTGTGAAATTTTTGGCATATGATGTGTTCGATGACGGAGCCAAAATTTCAAAGGCTAAATCTGCCACAGTTCTTTGCAAATCTTCAATCATGCCCCCCAGCTCAGAAGTAGTGGGTTCATGGGTTTGAGATGATTGGGGTTCAAATGCATCCCTCATGTTTAAGCCTATGCTTTCCGAGATAAACACCTCAGGCTTGAGTATATGAGTCGGGGTGTATATACTGGGGTTGTAGGTGGGTGGCAGTGTATGGCCGAGGTTGAGATATGGATGAGGCACTTGGTTCTTGGGATTTTGAGGTGGAACTATTGTCCGGTTGTCAATGAGATTCTGGATGTCATGACGAAGGCAGTAGCAACCATTGGTGCCATGGCCGCGTTGCTGATGATACACACAGTATTTGCTGGGGTTATGTTTGGCAGGGAGTGGGTCAGGCAACGGTTGAGGATTAAGGGGTTTGAGATGCCCTCTTTCCATCAGGACTTTTAATGCGCTGGTTAGGCTCATATGGCGGGGGGTGAAAAATCTCCCCTGAGCTCGGGCTGGGTTGGCTATTTGTAGGCTGGCATTGGCAAAGGGGTCGCCTATGGCGACTGTGTTGATTTTAGTGGGTTTGGAAACAGTGCTACTGCCAGCATTGGTACTCCCAACTGGGAGCCTTACGGCAACCTCGCTGTACCCATCCCCAATGTCGTGAATGGAGTTAAGGCCCTGTGCCATTTTGACTTGTTTTTCAAGGTTCGCAATTTTTTTCGACCTCGGATCAAGATCAGTAGTATTAAAAGGATAAAGCCTCTCAGTATGCTGTGCCAAGGGTTTGAAAACTCGGGCTTGAGCCAACCCTTCTCAGGGATCCGGGCCGTGCGAATCTTCAGTTGGCGGGAGTGGGTCAAAGTTCGTTTGGGATCCTGAGGATGGGGCGTTGTATTTCAGCATTGGTTTGACCCTGCCTGGGGATTCCCTGGTTTAATGCCGCTGTCATGGCCACAATTTCTTCGGAACTCTGCATCATCATGAGTCTGCTGAATTGAACAGAGGTGACGTGACTGGTGACTGACGGATCAGATGAACCAGTGAGCCCTGACTGGCCATTCTCTACCTTGCCTCAGTGAAGGAAAACATTGGCTGCTCTAAACAAAATCACTGACCTGACAAAGTCTATCAACAGAGGTTCAATGCACCCGGGGGATATCGGAGCCTTCTGAAGCTATAGTTCTACGACTACCTTGCAAAAGAAGAAAACAGACAGCATCTTAGCCTGATTTCACCGGAATAGATATGAGCATAGCTGAATGACTGCATTCTGCCCAAAATTCTGCCTGTAAACTGATACCCTCAGGTAAAACTGATTCCCAAATACCGATGCCCTCAGGCCTGATACCCAGACCTGCAAACTGATGCGTGCATTCTTGTAGAGGCCAACTCTAAAAGCACATAACAAGCAAGAGAGAGCCAAAATACCCCTATGTTGGGCTAGGGTTTCCCAGTCTTATTTTGTCAGGAGCTAGGGTTTCACTACGCACACGGCAGTTTTAAACAACCTATAATCGGGTAAGCAACCTATCCTAGCTTGGAATAGTCACTATGGTTTCCGATATGCACTAGGTTGAATGGTCAAAAAGGGTGGCCTGGTAAAAACCGGGGTTTATGTTCCCGTCGTGGTAGAGCCCGCAACCGGTCAGCCTTATGGCATGCTTCTCAAAGCAAGCCTCCGGCAAACCGTTCAGGAATAGCATACAGAAAACACGGTGTCTTAGGCGCACCAATGCAAATGCAATGCAAAAAGACACATAAGTGTAAGCAAAACAAGATATCATGAGTTCGATTCAAGTTCTCTAAGTCCCCAGCAGAGTCGCCAGAAACTGTAGACGCGCCCTTGGGCTTTTGCTACTACAGTTCGGACTCAAATGTCACGGTTCTTAATTTGATTTCGCAAAGTGTAATGCAAGACTGATAAATCACCAAAGAGTCCAAATCTGGCAAATCATTTTGGAAAACTGATTTTTAAGAAAGAAGTACCAAACATGGACTGCTTTGCTAGATACAGAGTCGCCACCTAAATATTTTATTTTTGGGGGAATTTAGGAAACCCTGACTCGTTGCCTAAGGCCACGTGTCCGTCATCACCAAAGTTGCCTCGGCTCAGGAACTTGGGTACGATTGGGGAAGGTCATCTATGAGCACCCCCGCTCGCCCGATCCGAAGATCGGCCTGTACTAAGCATGATATCTTGTTTTTGAAAACACATGCGTTCTTATTCCGATTAATTAGCTAGAATTACTATGTGATGCGCACAACACACAAGTATAGACAAGATCGCCTAATTTGGAACAAAGCATCGCATATCCGTTTGTTTGGAAATGGTTTGAAATTTGCTACTCGCAAGTAGGCTAAAACACGAATTTCAATGAATCGTTCCAATTCAAGTAATCTAACCTTCACCCACATGGCATTCAGGCAGTTATATCATATAAGCAATTAGCCT
Organism: Camellia sinensis; assembly: GCF_004153795.1. Classification (NCBI taxonomy): domain Eukaryota; kingdom Viridiplantae; phylum Streptophyta; class Magnoliopsida; order Ericales; family Theaceae; genus Camellia; species Camellia sinensis. The sequence continues at coordinate 814,831 of NW_021025995.1, read as the reverse complement.
CATGGCAAGCATGCTGTCATGTTAACACTCACATACATGCAAGATGCTAAAGCATAAACACTCACAGTGTACTCCAAGCCAAAACAAGAAACTAGTTAGAAATCATGCATGATCCTAGTTCATGTTAAAATGGCTAATGCATCGCATGCAAAGTGCAACTAGAATTGGCTCGGCTAATCTAAAATGGCATATGAGATGCGACAATTCGATACATGTATTCAAATACAATCCAGTTAGTATGATGCGGCGAGCCCGGTGAATGCAATACAGGTGAATGGTGCAAACATGCATAGCATAAGGATACTAATTGAAACATGACCTAGAACTAACAATCATAAGCAGTTAAGTAAAAAGGACAAAGACGTGGGGTTGGAAGACATGCACACACTCACGCACACTTATTACAAAATTCACCCTCTCGACGGAGGGTCCGAATAAATAATACAAATCAACTAACTAACAAGCTAATTAATTAATTACAAAACCACTTAACTAATTAAACAAATTAATTAAGCTACTTTAGCAGTAAAGAGGCCTCGGGAAGAGGGACAAATGCACGCATGCTCGGCTCCTTTCGGAAATCTATCGTCATGCTCATGCGGCCTCTGTTTACACTGCTCTGCACCTCTGAAAACTGAACGAGTCTTAAGGATGCTTCTGAATCACCTTCTGGGTGCTGTGAGAGGCCATCGGCCAAGTGGAAAGCCCATCGGCCAAGGGTAATTGGTCATCGACCAAAAATGAAGCTCTCGGCGAACAATACTTAGCCGATCGGCACTGCAGATAGACAATCGGCCATCTTTTCCTGCAGAATGCTGTTTTGTTGTAGCAGAGGACAAACAGAGCATGGAAATGCATTTACAAGACAATATATACACGACCACCCTCCCTATCATGTCATGAACTCAAGGGAGTGTAAGCCTTGACCCTCGGGCCATCAATCACGCATTTTAATGCATGATGGCCAAAGAAGTGAAGTATGCAATTTAATATCAAATGAGATGCACAAAGCACATAAGGGGCCCCAACCTCTATCATAATTGATCAAGAGGCAAGGGATGCACACACAATGCAATGCGGCAAGCATGCAAACTGCTATACAATGCAACATGATTGACTCGAAACTAATGGCATGCCAACTCAATGCAATGCAACCTAAGCATGCAAGCAAAGCTAATGCAACATGAGTATGCCAACAACAATGTCATGCAACCTAAACATGCAAAGACAAGCAATATTAAACCAATGTAATGCATGCATGATTAACTTAACAAAGCAACACAAGCATGCAAATATGAGGTCATATAACAAGCATGCAACAACATGCAATGCAATATGCATGCAACAACATGCAAACCACATAATCAATGGACTTAAATTAAAAATGGACATACCTCAGCCATGCCCAAATCAGTGGCCATTATGATGAAATGATGACATGAAATGCAAGGCAAGCGTGCATGCTAATTGGCCTATCACCTAGGCATAAGGACACAACTCTCAAAACATGAGCAAGGAGTGACAAACATGAGAATACGACAATGAAGTAAGCTCTGAAATCTCATATGAATCGATGCCAAATCAACCAAACAATGCAAGTATAGCATGTTAGGATGTTCAAAGCTTAAGGCTAGCCGTAGAGCTTGTACTAAGGCCACATGAATCAAACCCCAAAGGGCCAAGGACAACCAAAACAATCCTAGATCATGCCAAAATGAGTCTAAAATATGCATGGACTAAAGCTAAAACAAGCTAACATGAAGGGCATAAGACAAGATGCATGAAAGGCCAATAAGGAGGGTTACAATACACTTACCAAGACCAAGCATGGCATGACTTAACCAATAAAAATTAGAGTTATGGCATGTCAAACTAACACCAAAAATGGGCTAATACCAAGTCAACACATGCTAGAATAATAAGCTCACTCATTAGGCATGCAAGACTAGTAAAGAGGACTTACACTACAAGTGTAAGAAGCAAATGAGGGATGCTCTAACCAAGTAAAAATAGAGCTATATCATGGCAAAATAGGACCAGATACACACTGAAATGATGACCCAAAAGCCTAGGCAAGATGGCATACACATATGCTCATTCTGAAGGCATAAATAACCAACCCTTCAAAGCATTGAAAGAGTGACAAATGTGAGGGCATGGAAATGAAACATGCTCTGAAATATCATTCCAAATGATACTAAATCATGCAAATAGCCCAAGCAATGCATGCTAGTGGCTTGGAAACTCAAGGTCAGTGCGCTAAAATGCACTATGTCTATACAAAGCATGGCATGCATGACCAAAACAATGTAAATCAGACCTTAATCATGCTAAAACATGGCCAAAAGCTTCTTGGAGTTAAGCCAAAATCACACTAGAATGATGGTCTAAAGCATGCTCCATGTTGGGTTGGTGTGCAAGTTTACACTACAAGTGTATAAAGCATGCAAGAGGCTATCAAACCAACTTAAAACAGAGTCATGACATGATAAATAATGTCCAAAAACAAGCTGAAATGGAGCCCATACATGCTTAACAAACATGCTACTTCATGAGGCATATAAGGCTAGTTTGCAAGAATTACACTACAAGTGCATAAAGTAGGCATAAGGTGATGAAACCAGATGTGAACAGAGTTATGGAAGGTCTAGAAAGTCACAAAAATGAGCCTAAACAAAGCCTCCAAGAAGTATAAACACATGCTCTTTTGGAAGGCCATCAATACAAGCAAACAAGAGAAGAGGATGGGGGGACAACCACCTCTTATTTTGAGCCTCAAGACAAGTTTTCTACCACTGAAATTCCTCTGGAATTCAGTGGTTTTAAGGCCAAAAGATGTTGTTTGAAAGGCTTGAAAGTTAGCTCAAAAGGCCATACGAGCCAAGGAGCAAAAGGGAGGAAGCATCCCCTAGCCAAACAAGGCACAAAGCAACACTTTTAGGAATGAAAAATAGAGAGAAAAATAGAGGTTTTTTTAGTTCAACACCACCCCCAAAACAGCCCCAAAATAGTGTGAAAAGATGGCCAAGCAAATGTGTAAAACAAGCTTAAAGGGAGAGAGATGTTACCCTTGATGCACAGCTGCAAAACCAGCCCAAAATCTGAGCCAAAACACCTTTTAGAGCTCCAACGAAGTCCCAAGTAACCTTCAAGCAACCTACTCCCAAAGATGGACCACTTTCACCAAGGATGTCTAGGCAAAAGAGAGGTATTTCTCTTCTTGCATGCACAAAAGGCACGAGAGAGGGGGTCTCAAAACTTTCTCAAGAAGTTCTAACCCTTGAAAATGAGATATAAGCTTCATTATATAGCAATCCAAGAGCTTTTGGTCGAAATATCTCATTTGGAAATATTTGATGCAGTGTATAACAGCTGGAGGATAAATATCTATCAATGCTGGGCTTTCTGGACACTTCTGGTCGACCGACCATCTTTGGTGCCGACCAGCCATCATTTTTGGCTAATAAGGTTCACTTTTGGCCGACTCATAGCTGCTGAGGTCAAATTGGGGCCGATGGACCTCCATAGAGGCCAATGGAAAAAATTTGCCCTAGTCCCTGACTTGAAGCAAGCCTAATTTCTTCATCTAGACTCCTTTTCAGGTCATTCTTGTGCCTAAACTGTAGCCCCGGAAGTCTTCTTTCCAAATTTAGCAGCCTCACCTCGAAATTCCTTGTGTACTAAGATATATCCCTCTTTTAGGGAAGGTTGCTCAGTTTCGGTCCAACCGGAATGATGCCCAACTTAAACCAATCATATCTCCCCCATCCAGACACGGTTTTAGGAGATTCTTAAGTGAAAAATGAAGCCCTAGAAGTAAGAATTTCAATGGTGGTGGCGTCATAGCTGAAATCCAAGTATTCAAAAGGGTAGGCCTGATTTAGCGAGGGCTGCTCGACTCTCTCTTAGCGGTTCATGGCCATCTTCTTCCTCAATTAGGTTTCTTCCCTCTTCTCCTCTTTTCTTCAACTCCAAACCCCTGAACAAGTTGTTTTGAAAGATTTTTCAAAGATTTCATCTGTCTTTCATTCATTTCCCCTTTGTCCTTGCTTGGTTTATCGAAAAGCACAACATTTGACAAAATGCGAGCCTCAGAACATCGTAGAAACTTTATTTCAAAAATATTTTGCAAGAAAGGATTTTAAAGTCTAAAAACCATTCCAAAATAGTTTTGGTCCAAAATAGGGTGTGTGGTTTGGATTTGGCTCTTTCCTTGCCTGAGAAATCGAACCTTTGCACTGCACACCTTTCATCACCAAGTAAACTATTAGTAACGCCCAAGTCATAAGGGCGGTCAAAAATGGGGTGTCTATAGCCTTTGGTAATGAGCCTCTGAAGAGATTAAATCATTAAGTGTGGAAAAATTTCTTTCTTATACTTGGATAACAATCTCAATTTTTCACAACTTTTAATTGAAATAAGCAAAGAGTGGAGGAAGGTTGGGGAGATGATTATGTGAAGTTGATTAATTGGTAAATATAACACAAACATAATATTAAAATAAAAATTATTGACATAAATTAAGCAGCCCCTAATAGTATGATTTAAGCTAGAAAAGGTGAATAAATTCAAGCTAGTAAACAAATTTAAGGAAGGGTGGCTAACCCCCCCTTCCCCCCACTTTTATAACTTCAAATCACATATTTTAGATGCTGAAAAACAGCCCCAAATCAGTCCCGAATCAGCCCCAAAACAGTGGCAAAAATTAGAGAAAACAAGTGGAAAACACAAGGATAAAAGCTTGGAAGAAGTTTCAAGCAAGGGTAATTAACCCCTCCACCTTTGGGTAGCTTTTAATCACAAGTTTCAGCCCTTAAAATAGTCCCAAAATAGTATGAAAACACGAGAATAAGGTGAACAAAGATTGAAATAAAACAAAGGAAGCTTTACCTCTTGTAGAAAAGGTGTTCTTGTTATAAACCAAACTTGATTCCAAAGCAGCCTCAAGTTTGAGTTATGATCTTCAAGTCTCAAATCAAGTTCCAAGTTCAAGCTCTTGCACGGTATGCATGGATGATATGAGGGGTTCAAGGCTGATATGAGAGCTAATGGAAGGACAAAGATGAAATAGCTTTGATATTTTTTAGATATTTCTAAGCTATTTCTAAACTCTTGATATTGTTTATTTCTATCTAACTCTTAATCTTGTTTTTTTTCACCTTTTGTGAAGCCCCTGAAAAATGTATTGTCTTTAAAAACCCTACTGTTTGAATTATTCTCATAAAACCCCTCAGTTCCTGGAATTATTTCGAATCTTGACGGTTAGCATTTTATTTTTATTTTTATCAAAACAGGAATATCCTAGCCGAATTAAGTTCCTTAGCCTAATTTAATTTAATTCTACATAAGTAAGGGTCCAATACATGAATTTAATTCAAAGCCCTCACTTCTTTTTTTAAATTCAAAAATCTCCCCAAAATTAGTACATGTACTTTTATATTATAAGTACCATCAATCAAATTGATATATATATATATATATACACATTGGGAAATGTGTCCCTAGTACCTAGATTGAATAAAAAAAATGCCCCAATCACCCTTCCCAATGGCCGGCCACCCTAGGAAGATGTGAGGAGCCTATTTTCAAGAATTGCAATCATGGTCTTCTAGAAACCCTAACACCTAGTACCCCTAAACCTAAGGTTTTGTTTCCAATGCTAGTTTCATTTCAACTAGGGACCAACTAGATATTTTCTAATCCTATGATTAAGCTCCCTAATCACTCCTATTACATTAGACTCCAAGTAAATCCTAACTTTTCCATCCAATTCCAACTAGTGGGCCTTTATGTCTTTTTACACCAAAATTTGCCTATAAATACCACCATCCCCTAGCTTGGCAAGCACAAACAACACACTCACACAAACATTCGGCCTAGAGGAGAGAAAGGAGAGCAAGAGGGAAGTCTTGAGAGGGAGAGGAAGGAAGAGGAGAAGCCATCTTGTTCAAGCCTAGCAAGTAAGCCACAACACAACCTTCTCTTTCATTTTCCTTTTTCAAATACATGTTCTTAAGGGTTCTAAATAATGTTTCCAGATGTGTTATTGATGAGTTACTTGTGTTAAAAATGATAAGAGTTGAGCCTTGATTCTACCTCTCTTGTATTTTCCCTCATTTCAGTACAAAACTATCTTTTTCATACCAATCTCTCAAAATTTCCAAAGGAACACCTTCAAGAAAATTTTCTGAGTCTAATATATGTTAGTTAGCATGTTGTCATCACAAAAGAAACAAAACTTTTCCCTTAGTGGATCCTTTTTCTCACAAATCTTCTTGTTTTGGGTATTGTGCCTAAGAATTTGTTTTCCCAGCCAACTTTAAAAAATTCTAGAAACATGTAGAAAATTATTCTAGACCTCTATTTTAAGTCAAAATCTTCCTTAAGGAGTTATATTTCAACTAAAATTGGTTTCATTGAAAAACAGCGAGCGGTTTGCAAGAAAATCAAATTTTCGTAACGGTCGACGAATCTGGACAGCGCTGGAGTGTTTTCTAAATAACTTAAAATCTAGAATAGCTATCCCATTTCCGAAATATGTTCTGGAAACTAGATTAAATTCTCTACGAACCATTGGATGGCCGAGTCCGGTGAAAAATCTAAAATAGTCCTTTCATTATAATCCTTATGTGATATTGAATCTGGAAATTCTGTTGTGCATGGATGTTTTATGCTCTTGTGTTCATGAAAATGCTTATTAGCTTATGATCATATATTTGCATGATATTATATGTGTTATGGTTATGTTCTTTATCTTCTTCATCTTAATGATGCATGCTTATGTGGATATTATTATCTTGTTAAGTTGGTTTAACCTTGTTTTAAAACATTTTACTCCACGGGAAACTTAATCGGGATAGTATTGGGTTTTCGATCACTTGAGTAACGAAAAGATGATAATGTATGATGTATGGATTGTTGGGATGCGTTCCCTATTTGGAAGTTAAAGTCTTGCGCAAGTGGTTTTTGAAACCCTTGAACGGAGCGGTTGTATTCGGACCCTAGGTGGTTTGGTGTGAGGAGGGATTTGGGCAAGGACCTATTTTACTGTCTCTTTTGAGGCCCTACGGTTGGTGGTACGTGGTATATAACTGTTGGTATGCATCCGAGGTTAGTTTTAGAACAAAGTAGCAAAAGAGGGGGCATACCGAATAATCCGCGTCCGATTTTTGTGGTTGGGAGGACGAAATCTCTTCGGGGGATTTCGAGTTTACTAACATCTAACGTGTAACCCTTTATTTATTTAGTTGAGTATCATGCTTTACTACTTGATGTTATATTTGTGATTATGTACTGGATTGGGAAAAATGAGCGAGGTGTGTGTGTGTTTACTGGGCATTCAAAGTTCACGGCGCATCATGCCAGGTGCCGAAGAGGAGGTTATAGCTGGAGACCACGAACCTGAAACCTGAGAAGACTTTTGGCTATCTTAGGAAAGTTAGAAATTCCTTTTGATATTTTGTAAGGCTCATATAAAGATTTAAATTTTTTTTTGGGATTTAATGTAATGGAACAAGCTTTTGAAATTAAGGATATTCATGGTTGTTATGTACTTATATTCTAATATTTATATGTATACACCTTATCGTTGCTTATGAGACCTTGTGTCAATACCTTTTAAGATCTGTCAAAAGGGTAGTGCGCTGCCTAAGAAAGTCAGACTTAGAAGGGAGGCTAATTTGACTCCTCTGGCGATCTGGGATCTTACTTGGCTATTGACCATAGGACTCATTAGTGACTCTCCCTTGATTGCAATCTATAGTGTAGATTTGGGGCGTCACAACTTTGATACAGCAGGATGAGCCTCGTATTTATAGAACTTGAGCTGTTGCTCAAAATATCTGTAGAATTGGGCAGCTGGCAGATTGTTGTACAAACTGCCTGAAAAGTCAAGGGGTCCGGCCGGACCCTGGTGTCTCCGGTCGGAGGTCACTGATGTACGGTTGGAGGTCAATGTATGGCCACTATTCCTCACTTTTAGGTTCAATGTAGGTACAAAACTGACTTTCTGGGGTAGAAATACAGTGGGTATGGCATGTTGGAATTGTTTAAGCTTGAACTTAGATTCTATTATTAGGAATTAAAACCACATACACAATATAATCATCATCATCGAGTGCTCGGAATAAAGCGCCTAAGTCTGACGAGCGGTCAAAACTAGCGTGTCTACATAACCTATACCCTGTATATAAAGAAAAAAATACATATACCCATTATATTATCAATCATTTGACATCCTATACCTATTTCATTTTCAATAATCTAAAAATTTTAACTTTTAACGTCAAATTCGAAATATAATAGAAATGCCATACAAACCAAACATAACCCAATTTAAAATAGGAACTCCATACAGAATAGAGGATTATACGAAAACCATGATAAATAAAGTTTCATAATTCATAAATCTCTATATGCCATTTATGATGTGTATGTGATATGCTGCTTAAGTGGTTCGCCAATGTGTCAATGCCCAGATGGGTTTGTGCCCTGATCCCAAAAGAATTGGATCAGGTTTGATTGGTCAGGTGGGTGCATATGGAGGACACCGATGAATTGTAATGCTCTTAAAGGTTTAGGAAGTTGTCATGGCTGAAATTGCCAGACACGTCTTATTTCTTAACAAATACAACTAAGATGAGTCATGCCGACTGTGAGGCGACTTGTTTGAAGAATTGTACTTGTGTTTCTTATGCTCAAACTGTAGTGAGTGGATGAGTAGTACAGTTTGGAGACTTGTTTGATATTGGAGACTATAGTGAAGCTGGACAAAATTTGTACATTTGGATGGCTGATTCTAACCTTGGTAAGAGTTTCCACCTCTTTCCATGTATGTATTGTCATGGTTAGTAAATATGGTATATATATGTTCACTATATATATTTGTAGACACCCCATTTTTGACCGCCTTTACAACCTGGGCGCCACCGATTGCGCACCCAATAATGAATTTGTATATGCTTGTCAAATGCTTGAAGTTCTCAGCATAATGCTTCAGCTTTAAGCCTTAAAACCCTGCAAACCTTTAGCCTTGTTTTTTGACCAAAACAACAATTTTTCAAGCCTAAACATCCTGGGACCTACAGGCCCACTACTGTGGATTGCTGGCCACTATTGTGGGCTGCCAGCCAGTAATGTGAGTTGACATCCACTACTAGTGGCCTGCCGGCCACTTGTGTGTTTTTTTAGATATTTTTGCTAGCTGTGCCAACTGTTTCCACAGGTGCATGCACCAGTCCATACGTGTTTGTATGGATATTTCTGAGGGAGTCTCATGTTTTTCTGTATATAGATGACCTCCCCTCTTGTTTTAAGGGTTAGAAAAATTTGGAGCAAAAATTTCTCTCTCTCTTGCAAATTCTTCACTCTTTGCCTATGCACTCTAAACCAAACCTTGTGGTATTTGTGCTAAGGTGTTTTTGAGCTTTCATTTAGCTCTTGAGGGTGTGTAAGTGTTGGTTTGCAACTCAAGAAGGGTATTCCTTTTCCAGAGGTATAATTCCTAGCTTGTTTCCCTTCTTTATTTGCCATCTTTTCTACTATTTTTGGACTATTTTTTGGACTTTTTTTACACTGAATTTCTGGACTGAAAATTGTGGTTTAAGGCCATTAAGGGTGGAGGGGTGGATTACCCATCTTTGTACCTAACTTCTTAGGTCATTGCCCTTGTGTTTCCCACCTTGTTATTATCTTCTTTTTGTGCTTTTTACGATTGAATCTTAGAGTTTTTTTAGAGGCTAAAATCATGTTTTAAAGTCCCAAAAATGAAGGGGGTAGCCTCCCCTCCTTGTGTTTGCTTACTAGCTTAACTTGCTCCATGTTGTGGCTTATTGTTTTAGCTATTTTTGTCTTAATTCCAGCATTGTTTTGGACTATTTGAGGACTGTCTTAGGACTATTTTTAGTTGTTCATTACGTTTGAGCTTTGTATAGCATGCTTGTAGTGTAATAGTCCTCATAGGCTTGGTGTTTTAGGCATTAGGCACTAACCTATTTGAGTTGACAGTGTTTATTTCTTGCTTTCCATACTTGTATTCATCTTTAATCACCTCTGCAACCTCCCTCCTTTCTTGGCTTTTTCTTTGTTTTGAAAGTTGTTTCAAACTAGTTGTTTGTTTAAGCTTGAGATTGAGGTTGTTGTGCTTAATGGTTTAATCCCTTTGGGGGTTCATTACCAACGGCATGACACTTCTCTCATGCCTAAAACAATATTTGGTTTGGTACTTCTCTTCATTAGTGGACTTAAAGCTCATTTTTGGACTTAATGAACTAAGGAATGGATGGTAATTAAAATGAAGTAATACAATTAGGACTAAAAGTGATGCAAGATAAAATCAACTTGGGTCCAATAGGACGTTAATTGAACCCATTAAGTCTTGATTCGTTTCATACTCGTTAGTGATGTAAACGATTCAAGAGTCAATGCCAACCACTTCCCTTGATCAATCCATGATAAGGAGAGGGTTTTGACAATCTTTAAGTTGTGCATTTATTGAATTGTGTCCCTTGATTCATAAGTCATCACGCAATGAAATTGCGCCGATTGATGATTTGTGAATCAAGCTTACCCCTCCTTCGACCTGTTTGACGATAAGGGGAGGCAAGGCGGACAAACATTCCCTGAGAATACTCTGGTTTGTGCTCTATTTGTCCTCTATTGCTATAGGAAATAATCAACATCAGTAGCCGGCAGGCCACTTCTTCTTGACCGCAACCCATTATTAGTGGCCTGTTGGCCACTACTTCTGGGTTGTCGACTACTTTTTCAAGGCAGGCAGTGCCTTTTTTCCAACAGAGCAGAGCAGAAGCTGAGGTGAAAAATAGTGCATATTTTTTGTACTATGACTGTGCAACAGAGGCATTCTGGTAATGAAACGGAGAGCATTATTGGGTGGAAATCTGCATCCATTCATGAGCCGTCCCTCGATTCTCGGGATTCATCAAGATGATGTTGCAATTATGCTTGGAGTAATGGGCTTGTAACTAATTAGTTAGAATAGCTATGTGTTGTAGGTTATTTAATTAGCTAGAACAATTAATTAATTTGTTGTTGTAATCATTAGTTAAGTAGCTTAGCTAATTTATTCATCTGGTTTGTAATAGTTAGTTAATTAGGTAATTAACTTAGCCAGGTTATTCATTCGGACCCTCCTGCGCGAGGGCCAAATTTGTAATAATGTGTATATCTTCCAACCTCATTTCTTTCTCACTTTTATTTACTTGCTTATAGTGGTTAGTTTAGAATATCATGTTTCTTTTAGCATACTCCATGTTTGCATCCACTTGTCTTGCATGTATCGAGGCTCGGTTCATCATTCTAACAATGCATTGTCGTTTAAATACTTCTTTGAAAACATGTTTATACCGCATGCTATCAAATTGACTCATGTGTAATAATTAGTAGCCGAGCCTATTAGTTACATATCACATGTGTTACATTAGTTAGGAGCATGCATGTTTTCTAACTCTTTTGTTTCTTTTGGCTCACCTCGGAGTACTAGTTGAGCTTTTATTTGCTTTAGCATATTGCATGAGTGTAATTGTTGCGATGTCTAGCATGCTTGCCATGACGCTAAGTGCTTAATTAATAAACTGCTTGAATGCCTATGGATGAAGGCTAATTGCTTGAATTGAAAGAATTTGAGTAATGTTCATATGCGATCACTTTTTTAAGTGATACATATTTGAAACAATTTTCAAAACAAACATGAGATTAAGTGTTCCAATTCTTGCAAATTAATCTATACTTGTGTGCGCATCACATAGTAAAGTTAGCCTAATAATCAGAACAAGAGCATATAATGTAAATAAGATTTACATCATGATTAGTAGAGGCCATCTTTGATCAGGCGAGTGGGGTGCTCAATTCATAACCTCCCCCTCTCGTACCTAACTTCCCAAGCCGAGACAATCTTGGTGATGACATGCACGTGGCCTTTGGCACGAGTCATGAGTTTCCTAAATTTTTCAAAAATATTTAGGTTACGACCCTGTATCTGGCAAAATAGTCTATTTTTGGCATTTTGATTCAAAATTAATTTTCCAAAAGATTTGCTAGATTTGGACTCTTTTGTGTTTATCTAATTCACATTGCACTTGTGAGATCAGATTCAGAACCACGGGAGTCCGAACTATAGAGTTATCATATCAGAAAGGAGCACGAAAAGTCGAGCTACAATTTCTGGCGACTCTGCTAGGGACTTAGAGAACTTGACTCGAACTTCATGATGTGACATTATATCTGCACTTATATGTTCTTTGCATTGCATTTGCATTGGTGCTCTTAAGTCACTGTGTTTGCCATCTGCTATTCCTAGACGGTTTACCAAAGGCTTGCCCAAAAGCTTGCCAAAAGGCTTACCAGTCGTAAGCTCTGCCATGTTGGGAATGCAACCCTTGGATCTAGACTATTACTGTACCATTTGATCCTCCTTTCACTTCTCGATGTTAGGTGTGAGAATTATATTAGGTGGTCTTGCCGAGGCACCCTTTTTGACCATTTGGCTTAGTTGCATATGGAAAAGCCATAGCGACTGATCCAAACTAGAACATAATGCTCACCCAAAATGCAGGATTGCGTGAAACCGCTTTGTTTGAAATAGTGAAACCTAGTTCATGACGAAACTAGGACAGGGTAACCCTACCTCCTCATAGGGGTGTTTTGGCTCTCTATTAACTGGTATCTACTTTACAGTGAAACTGTACAGGAATGTGCATAGCAGTTGCAAATTTGGTATTTGTTTTGGGGACAGAATTTAGTGTGAAGTATGGTCCTACAACTTTGATCATGTCTATATTGATAATATCTTAGCTGAGGTGCTGTGCAGTTTCTGATTGCTGCTCTTTTGCCTTATTGCTTTTTGATAGGTAGTTTAAAACCATAGCTTTAGAAAGTTCAGATATCCCCCAAGTACTCTGGACCTGAGTCAGAAGACATTGTAAAGTCGGGGATCTTGTTCGGGGACAACCCGTGTTTACCTTACTCCCACCGGTTACAAGATGGAGGAGAATCAGGCAGAATTCACCAGTTCAATTTTTACAGCAGTCACCCCTTAACTCACCTATGTCCAGTTTGGTCTGGGAACGGTAATCTACTTGCAGCCCAACATGTGATCAAACACATATTCCAATGGCACAGTATCCCCCAGCCATGTGGAAGAAATGATACACCATCTACAATAGACGGTTGAGGCCCTACAATAGGATGTAGTCCGTCAGGCTGAGGTCACAGCCTGTCAGACTGAGGTTATAACCAGGCTACAACAACAGCAACCCTAACTGGCTGCGACCTCTACATCCCATGCACTTACCATGGGTATCCCAACACCCGGAGCCACTGCTCATATTGCTAATGTTGAAGAAAATCAGGGCAATCCAGCAAAGCCAATCCCAGCACAAGACTCTAAAACCCTTGTTTATCAGGCTGAGGCTTCGTTGAAGTTCGAGGTTGACCCGACCACACTCAAGGTCAACAAACTAGAAAATTTGTTCAAGAGAGCACAATGGGTTAACTCTATCTTGGACATAGAGGACGGGTACACCGATTCTGCAGTGACATTGCCAGATCGGTTTAAAATGCCGCACATTGACCATTTTGATGGTTCTAGAGATCCGATGGTTCACCTATGGCTGTTTTCAGACATCTTGAGGCCGATGGGCCTGACCAGACTACAGAAGCTATCTCTCTTTGGCCGTACCATGTCAAGTATAGCGGCCATATGGTATGCTAAGTAAGAAGACTATGTCAAACAGAATTGGGAGGAGATGGTTGTGGCCTTTGTGACAAGGTGGAGACTTAAATCGAGGTCACAACATGTGATCTCGAGGCAACACACCAAAAGCCAAAGGAGTGTTTCTCTGAATTTGTGACAAGGTGGAGAGCCAAAGCCTGGATTATGACCACGAGGCCTTCCGAGAAGGATCAGATCAGGATGGTTGTCCGGAATCTGCATGGCAAGTTGCTGCAAAAGATGATTGTGCTCCCATTGTTCACATTTATAGAACTCCATGAAATGGGAGTGCAAATCAAAGATGCCATGGAATAGGGGCTTATTACAGATGAGAAAGAGCCGGCAAAAAGGTCATTTGTTCACAGTTCTAATGCTGCCAGTGGTAGCACAGCTGCGAGGCTGTCAGATGTAAGTGTTGTCACCACAACCAAGATTGCCGACCCTTTGCTCACATACACCGTCCAACCATGCCCAATCCCAGAGGACTTTTAACTAACTTTACATAACTTTCTCTCAAGCCATGAAAGTGTTAGTCAAGAAAGGGAACCTCAAACCGTTACAACACCGCCCACTTCCTAATCCTCTCCTACCTAAACACAACCCCGCAAAGTACTGTGCATTTCACCAACAACATGGTCATGACACTGACCAGTGCTTTCGATTGCATCATGAGATTCAGGATCTCATTGACAACAAGGTGATCGTTCCACTGCAGAAACCGAACGTAGCCACAAATCCACTTCTAGACCATAATCAAGTCCCCCCACCTTGAAATCTTAGCCTCATCCATACACTTGCCACCTCTTATGACCCCAGCGTATATATTACTCCCTCCTACCTACCAAAACCGATGTTGTTCATTCCAAAAAATGCAGATCTGTGCATGATGGACACATCCAACCCTCAACCCAAGCCTGTGGTGATGAGACTTACAGTGGAAGGGGGGAGTTGACCTTGGAGGAAGGTAAAAGTCTATTGTCGGAGTGTTCTGAGGACTTATCTGATAAGGCATATGATCCAAGTTGCTATATCATGTCAACTAATCAAATCAAGCCTGAATTGGTGCTACCAACCTCGGTAGACATCAATGTGGTAAGAGAAGATGGCCCGAGCCAGGGGTTGGATGATTTGACAGACCTCAAAGAGGATTTTGACAACCTGCAGTTCTTTGATAAGTAGGATCAGGGAGATATGTAGATCAAGTGATTCGACCTGAATGGATCAACTGACAATGCTGGATGGCTGAGTGATGAGCCAGATAAGGAAGACGAAACTAGAATGAAACCAGAAGAAAAGGAAGTAGAGATGCTGTAGTGGCCGGAAGGGCTGATGAGAAAGAAAAGTTGTCGGAGAGCGCTGGTGTGGAAAACTTAGCCCCGGAAGTGGGCGCTGTGAGCGTTGTGAACATTGTGGATACAAAACATGAAGCTGCATTGAGGTAGTTTGAATGAGAAAGGATTGAAGATAGCCAGGAAACTATAAATTCACAACACCCTCTGGGGGATACCTATGATGTATTGGGGCGATTGCCTTTCGGACAATACGTGGTATGCCGAGGAAATAGATCATCTGATAAGAAGTGGGCGGTATTTTAAGCCTCCACACCTAGATCAAGCGGAGGCGTTCAGAAAAGAGAAAGAGGCCGAGAAATAGAAGGAGAAACAATTAAAAGAAGAGACAGTATTGAAGCAGTTCAGAAAATTCAAGCTGACATCTCCATTTGAGGTCTTCTCATGGCTTCACGAGTACACCGACAGGCAGTGTTGTCGGCAATGGACAAGGCTAAATTGTCCATTGACACCATGCCCAAACAGCTTGTGTCATGCCCCACTTTTTATTACTCAAAATCATTACCAACTTCATTAATTTAATTCCATATCAGAGATAACATGCGGAAAAACTCTTTAATTCTATGAGTAGAAATAAACAACAATCCTCTCATCTGAATGCAAATTAATTACAACATGAGCATACTCAATAAATTGCCCAAGGGCTTACATCATTAAAGAATCAAGAAGAATGGTGTAACCCTTTTATAACAATGGCATTCCGCCAACATAAAAGAGGCCCTGTGGCCAACAATTAAGAAGATCCAAAATCTTGTAGCACATCCTGCTTATTACCTGAAAAAGATTCAACAACGTGAGATGAACATATAGTCCAGTAGCGATCTCAGCATGATCCTCAACAATAACAACTTACAGATAGCTATGATCATAAATGCTCAATCTCATACTAGAATACTAATGTGGCAGCTTATATAAAAATATACATAAGTATGAACTTTTCTCAAAAACAGTCATTTCATTCAACGCTATAAGTGATTCATCTTTCTTTCCTTTTCATTATCTCTGGTTCCCAAACTTTTATAACAATAACAACATCTTGGAAAACAATTTCACTAAGCCCACTACCTTTCTCCCATTTTCCATACTTACAACAGATTTTCCTTTTTTCAAAACATACTTTCAAATACCCAATTTTCCTTCACACTTTCCCAAAATCTCATAAGGGCATTTTGGTTTATTCCCAATACATTCATATCTATACATGCATGCCTTTAATAGAAAGGTGATAACAAATCATCAATATGTATATATAATCAACAAATGAGGCAACTCGGCCCTCCAAAACTGTAACCATCGCAATCCATGATATACTCAGGTATACTGAGACAATAATAATAAAGCTCTACTCTACCTGCCATAAGCACGGTAAGTTAAGGATACACCTTACAATCAAATGACTAGCCATATTCTCCAGACACAAGTTGAAAGGTAATGGTACCGAGTCCAAGTTCTCCAGGCGCTAGCTGGAAGGCACTGGTACCCCTCATTCTAAGCGCGGTATATAACACCAGCCATCTCAATATAACAAAGCACAACCAATAAGTGTAATATGTACACATAAACTATTCAAGATACATAAGCAATGTGTTAAAGTATATGAACACATAGGTGTGTGGAGTACATCCCCTTTCTCCTCCCACACACTTAAGTACATCACCTATCTCCTCCCTAAAAATTATACATATATAATGTATCATAGCACTTCATTACCGACATTGGTCAATCAACACAGGTGTAATTCATACACGACAATTCAACACAACCATGTCATCCTCCACCGATGACCAAGGACAAAACCTCTAGATGTATGATTTTAATACACCTATTATAAAGACTCAACTCTCATGAGATGTTAAACCCAACAACGACACTAGTACGATAGGTAAGGATAAAACCCCCAAATGTGTGTATTCAACACTCATGATACAGTAATTCAATTCTCATATTTATTTTCTGAAACTCACATAGAGTCAACCTTTCATTTCCCCTTTCCAAGATCAACTCCCAGGATTTTTCCAATTCCAAAACCCCCTTTTTCATTTCACAAAACCAATTCCATTCATTATAAAGCCATAACTTGACTCGATTCAATACATTCATTTCAAAACAACCCCAAAGCCATAGTTAATCCATTAGGCACTAACACCTTCACCCAACTCATATTAACAATAGAGACTTACAAACATTGATAAACTACCCTCTATTTTAATTTACCAAATCCAAATAATAATTTAGGGTTTTTCCTTCTTTCCACAATAACATGCTAATTTACACTCCAATTATCCCAAAGAACTATCAATGATAAAGATAATCATTCTCAAACAATCAACCTTAGATTCCCTCACATGGTTTTCAAAGAGATTCAACATGATATGATTTTCATGCAATACAAAACTACCATATGTCTATCTATGGACAGAGTATTGAAAAAGAACAAGGAGAATCCCTACCTCAAATGGAGAACCCAAGGGGAAGAAGAGCCAAACTCGGAAGTGCTCCAATCCCAAAGTTTTTCGGATCAAAATGAAGCCCATACAACCCTCTAACTTTCTTACAAAGAGATTAGGGTAGGAACACCCAAGAACTAGATCAATCCCTAGAGAGAAGTTGCATTTTAGAGAGAGAGGCTCTCAAAATAGGGTTTTTGAAAAGTAAGAGAGAGAAGGAGAGTGTGAAAAGTGATATGAAATAACGCAGTCCAGATCTGATATACGTATGACCCGCTTGAGCGGTTAATAGGACGCTCGATCATCAAACACAGAAACTGAACCCGCTCGAGCGCAAAGGGAAACCCGCTCGAGCGTAGATTGCCATATTCCAATATATTTATAGACAGTAAACACCCGCTCGAGCGCAAAAGGGCCCGCTCGAGCGTGACCCACTCGAGCGTAAGGAACTCCGCTCGAGCGTGAAAAACAAACCTGCAGTACTATTGCAGACGTACAAAATGTTGAAAGGATGCAAACTCCGCTCGAGCGCGAAGGGATCCGCTCGAGTGAATCACTAAAAACCTGGGCAACATATATTGGGACAAAAGCTCAACCAACCTGTTCGAAACACGCCCAAGACAATTCTAAACTCAAATACAAAGAGTTAAGGAACGGAAATGCTATACAAACAACAACAGCTATCAACGGAACCGAGTTCGGAAAACAGTAAACAAGAGAGGAAAAACTGGGATCACTATAGCTGGTGGATTTGGTGTTTCCGAGTGGTGCCAGGCCAACTCTTACCTTCTCAGACAAAGAACTGCCGCAAGAGGACTCGGCTCACAATAAACCATTGTACATATCTGTTGAATGTGGGGAGAAATGGGTGTCGATGGTGTTGGTAGATACCAGTTAGGCCATTAATGTATGCCCTTCCCGTACTACCTATGGAATTGGCCTTAGACCAGCGAACTTTGTTCCCATAGCCCAAGTAATACGAACATATGATAACATGAGTAGCGAGGTCATGGGCACAGTGCAAGTTAGAGTCCAGGTGGGCGCATCTGAGCAAGAGGTTGAGTTTCATGTCTTGGATGTGCCGGCTACCTTCAATTGCTATTAGGGAGGCCCTAGTTGCATCATCTGAAGGCTGTCTCTTCCACTCTTCATCAGATGTTGAAGTATCCTTATAGGGGTGAAGTGGCAATTATTTTTGGAATTCATCCATCCATCCACCACCAGAGGTAACTACGCCAGTGCTAGAGATCAACCATAGGAATGAGGATGTATTCCTCTTGGGATTCACTTTGGCTAAAGCCCAGGTATTGCAGACCATTCTGGGTGCTGATGTGGCCGCAAACGAAGGCAAGTACGTCAACGCCCGGTCCATTTATTTCATGAACAAACTACAGCATGTTCCAGGAATGGGGCTCGAAAGGAGTGGTTGGAAAGGTGTTGTAGCACTAACAGATGTGCCACACAACCCTTATGCCTTTGGACTGGGCTATGTGCCCACCAAAGAAGACTGGATTAGAAAGAGGGGAGAGATGAGAGGTAGAGCTAAGGCCAAGCAAGTTGGAAAACATTATAAACTCATTCATAGGCTAATCCAGGGGACACTGAATGGCCGCTTTGTTTGGGAATAAGAGGATTTCCCTTTTTGTGGCTTTCTCGAGCCTTGGGTGAATTCCTTGAAACAATGTGTTCTTGGGTTCGAGATCTTCTTTGATCTGCAGCTGCAAGACACTGATAATGAGGAAAAGGTTAAACTAAGCATCAAAGCTGAACAGAGCATGGAAGGTGACTCAGATGGCAGCGAACTTGGAGTAGGGACAGTACTGGCTAGTCTCCTGATAGATCCTGCGACTGACCTAGGGAACTTGGGGGATGACCATATTGTCTCTATGATCGGGGAAGAACCGGGTGTGAACCCAACCAGTGGCATTCTGGATGCATCAGGGGCACCATCTCTTTCCTGGTAGCTGGGGGAAGGCTATCTGTCCAGTTCTAAATCGAGTGATAAGCTAGAATCTGATT
The DNA here is from genome assembly GCF_004153795.1 of Camellia sinensis. Taxonomy (NCBI): domain Eukaryota; kingdom Viridiplantae; phylum Streptophyta; class Magnoliopsida; order Ericales; family Theaceae; genus Camellia; species Camellia sinensis. The sequence goes on along the minus strand of NW_021025995.1, from coordinate 795,287 downwards.
CCACTGAGTTTGTGGGGTCGGGATCAGATTCAAGTTCTTTTGAGTCTAGGTCTAGTATTTCTGGGGGTGGTAACCCGGATACCAAAGTCCTGTCTAGATCTTCATTCAACTTTTCTTTTCAGCCTGTAACCGAAGATCTGGACCTTTTGAATGAGAACTCTGCAGATTTTGTGTGCTTTTCTGTGCCGTTGGTTTATTGCATTGACCAAGATTTTCAAAATTTTAATGAAAACGAAGGGGAAGAATTTCCTCTGGCTTTGAAAAACTTGATTAATCGAGAGGAGGAGAGATTTGCTAAACCCTGTTGTAGACACCCCATTTTTGACCGCCCTAAAGACTAGGACGTCATCATTTGAGTGCTCGATGATAGCGCATGTTCGCGCTCGTTTGGAGTCCCCGGGGGTTTTTAGCTGCGCGCCTTGCCCCTGAGTCTATGAACTCTCTTGGTTTTGTGCTTATTTTAAGCCAAACCTTGGTGCCCTTTTTGCCTGGAAGGAGAAACAGTTGTGTAGACCACTTTTCTTCCCTGCCAGCCACTTTTGGTGGTCGGTCAGCTAGGACTGGTGGTCAGTCAACCACCTCAAGTGGTTTGCAGCATGCCACCACCTTCTCCCCTCTTGGGAGACCCCCTTTTTTCCATGTCGACCAAGTGTTTGCCCTGTCAACCAACTGAGGTGGTCGGTCGACCACTTTGAGTTGTCGGCGGCCATTTTTCACCTTCTGCGGATATTTTTTGTGATAGTTGTGCCGGCTGTTAGGCACAGAATGCATCCTCCGTACATGTGTAGGGAGGGATTTGAGCAAGCTTTAGCTTGCATATTCTATATATGGAGAGGTGTCTCCCCCTTGAGATTGGTTCAGAATTTGAAAGAGCAAAAACTCTCCCTCTCTCTAGAATTCTTCCTCTCTATCCATATTTGTTCCTTAAAGGGTTGTTTCATCATACTTTTGCACACAAACACCTACTCAAACACCTTCATCTTGTTGCTAAGGTACTTGGGAGCCTTATTTGAGTGGTTTTGACCAGATTTTGCCTCAGAAGTTGCTGGTTTTGAAGTTGTGCTTCAAGGGTGAGTAATAGCCTCTTTAAAGCTTTATTTTCATTGCTTATTTAGCCAGCTTTGCATGCTATTTTAGGCTTAGCTTTCAATTGCCAAAATTTCTATTTTTAAGTGTTTGAAATGGTTGTTTAAGGCCTAGTTTGAGTTAGGGGTGGTTTACCCCCTTTGGTGGCTTGTTTTGCTTTGCTTCTTCCCATCTTTTAAGGCCTTTGGGATCATCTCTTTTTGGCCATCTTACCATTGAAACTCAAAGGAATTTCATGGGAAGAAAAGTGGTTTTGAGGTCCCAAATGGGTGGGGGTGGTGCCCCATCCCCTTCTCTTGTTTGCATGTGTTGATGGCCCATCAAAAGAGCATGTGTTTCTACTTCTTAGAGGCTTTGTTTAGGCTCATTTTTGTGACTTTTCAGACCTGCCATAACTCTATTTTTGGCTGTCTTGGTCACCTCTTGCATGCTTCTTGTACTTGTAGTGTAATCTTACTTGTAGCCTTGCAAAGTAGCATGTCTTTGTGCCTTGAATTTGCCTGGTTTCTTCATGTTTTTAACCATTATTTGTCATGACATAACTCTATTTTGGGGTGGTTTGGTTGCCTCTTGCATGCTCCTTGCACTTGTAGTGCAATTTTGTTCACTAGCCTAGTGTATTTGGTGTTTTAACCTATTGATCTAGCATGTGTATGCTCTACTCCAGCACATTTTTGGCTATGTTTTAGCATGCTTTAGGTCTGATTTGAGTGGTTTTGATCATGCATGCTTGGCTTTGCATAGCTATAGTGTGTTTGGCTTTGCTAGCCTTGCACTTTGAGACCTCTAGCATGTCATATTTGAGTTTTTTGCAAGGCATAGCATCATTTGGCATGTTATTTCAGACCATATACCTCTGTCATATTCTTGCATTTATCGCCCTTTTGTTGTGTTTGAGGTTTGGGCCTTATGTTTCGCTTGTGAGCCAACTTGCATGCATGTTTGTCTAAGCTTTTGGGCTATCATTTCAGCATGTTTTGGCCTCTGTTTTGGCATGTTTTAGGTCTGTCCATAGCTGGTTTGACCATTTGTGCTTGATATTGCATGCCTCTTGTGTGATGCTCTTCATTAGCCTTAGTGTTTTTGGCCTTTAACATGTCTTGCATGCATGTCTTGCATGATTTAGCGTCTTTAGCATGTCATTTCAGTGCTGAAATATATGCCATTGCATCCCACTAATTCACTCTTTCAAAACTAGAGGACTCTCACTTTTGGAATTAACCGATTAAGGGACTAATTGGTAATCTAAAATGTGTAAACAAAATGAATCAAGTAAAACATGGCCAAGATAAGCATGTTGTTTGTATTGCATGTGTTTGGATCGAACGTTAATCCAAACACGAGAAATGTGGGACGTTTCATACTCATAGTGATGAAACGTGTCATATTTGTTGATCGCCCATGCCCTTGATTGTGCATGATAGGGTGAAGGCCTTTTGAGTCTTATGCGTGCATTCATTGAGTCTTGCACAAGCTTGATCCTTTGGCTGCCATGCATTGAAAATGCTTGGTTGTTGGCTCGAGAGTCAAGTGCCATACTCTTTTGAGCTTGAGATATGATAAAGAGTGTGGAAATGCATACATTTTCTTGCAAATACACTCTCTTGCTTCTGTCTGTGCTCTGTTGCAACAACAGGAGGAATTTCAGCCCTCAAGGTGTTCTTGAGATTAGAAAGAAGCAATATGGAAATCGGTGTAATTTTCAAAGGTTCAAAAGAGTGCAAACAGTGGCGACTTGAGGCAAGGCTGTGGATTTCCGGGAGGACGCAACTGAGCATGCATAGTTCCCTCGACCGCGAGGCCATTTATCGCTTTTGTTAGCTAGTTGCAGTTAATTACCTGTGCTGTAATTAATTTAGCTTAGTGCTTTGTAATATTATAATTAGCTTAGATTAGCTAGTTATACAATTTGGTTTGTAATAATTAATTAGCTAGAATAGTTAGTTAATTAGTTGGTTTGTAATAGTTAGCTTAATTAGCGTAGCTAGTTAGCTCTCTTTCATTCGGACCCTCCGTCGAGAGGGAAAATGTTGTAATAAGTGTGTACGCGTGTGTGAATGTCTTCCAACCCCACGTCTTTCTCCCATTTACTTATCAGCTTTTGATGGTTAGTTTAGGGCATGTTTCAATTAGCTTACCTTATGCTTTGCATGCGTGCATCATTCATTTGTCTTACATGCACCGAGCTCAACGCATCATACAAACTGCATTGTATTTCAATATATTTACTTGAATACGTGTTTCAAAGCATGTTATAAAGTGTTGCATTCATATGCCATCTTAGATGGCCGAGCCTACTTAGTTGCATTTTTCATGTGTTGCATTAGGCATTTTAACATAAATAGGATCATGCATGATTTCTAACTAGTTTTCTGTTTTGGCTCGGAGTACACTGTAAGTGTTTTCGTTTTAACATCCTTGTATGTGTGTAAGTGACTTCCATGATAGCGTGACTGCCATGATAGCATGCTTGCCATGAGGCTATTTGCTTAATTGCTATAGCTGCATGAATGCTTGTGGATGAAGGCTTGATTACTTGAATTGGGACAATTCATCAAATGTGAGTTTTAAGCCCACTTTGGAAGTGGAACGTCATCATGTTTTCTAAAGCCCACTTGAGGGTGGCAAATCCGCGCTTTAGCCTACTTGCGAGTAGAACTTTCAAACCATTTTAAAAAACAAACATGAGTTGTCTTATTCCAATTCTTGTGATTGAGTATATACTTATATGCTGTGCGCATCACATAGTAAGTCAGCTAATAATCAAACAAGAACACATGTGTTTTCAAAACAACATATCATGATTAGTAGAGGCCGATCCTTTGATCAGGCGAGCGGCGATGCTCATTTCATGACCTTCCCCCCTCGTACCCAGGTTCCCGAGCCAAAACAACTTTGGTGATGACGGACACGTGGCCTTAGGCACGAGTCAGGGTTTCCTAAATTTCCCAAAACAAAATATTTAGGTGGCGACTCTGAAATCTGGCAATGCAGTCCATGTTTGGCGCTTTTTGATTAAAATCAATTTTCCAAAATAATTTGCCGGATTTGGACTCTTTGGTGATTTATCAGTCTTGCATTGCACTTTGTGAGATTAGATTCAGAATTGTGACAGGAGTCTGAACTGTAGTAGCTAGCACCAAATCCGCGCCCTCTGAAAAGGGGGCCCCGCGGAGGAAGTTTGGGAGGTCTACAGTTTCTGGCGACTCAGCTGGGGAATTAGAGAACTTGACTCGAACTCATGATATGTTGTTTTATCTACACTTATGTGTTTCTTTGCATTACATTTGCATTGGTGCGCTTAAGTCATAGTGTTTGACATCTGCTATTCCTGAACGGTTTGCCGGAGGCTTGCCTGGAAAAGCATGCCACAAGGCTGACTGGTCACGGGCTCTACCACAATGGGAACACAAACCTCGGTTCTGCCGAGGCACCCTTTTTGACCAATCGACCTAGTTGCATATGGGAAGCCATAGAGACCATTTGAAGCTAGGATATGTTACTTACTTGAATGTAGGTTGTTTGAAACCACATGCGTGCGTCGTGAAACCCTAGCTCCTGACAAGATAGGACAGGGAAAACCTACCCCACCATAGGGGTGTTTTGGCTCTCACTTGCTTGCTACGTGCTGTTAGAGTGTCTCTACAGGAATGCATGTATCAGTTTTCAAGTATGGGTATCAGTCTGAGGACATCAGCATTTGGGAGTATTAGTTTAAGGTAGAAATTTGAGGCAGAATTCAGTAAAGAGCACAGTCATTCAGCTATGCTCATATCTATTCTGGTGAAATCAGGCTGAAATGCTGTCTGTTTTCTCTTTTGCAAGGTGGTCTTGGAACCATAGCTTCAGAAGGCTCCAATATCCCCCGGGTACATTGGACATGTGTTGATAGACTTTGTTAGGTCAGAGATTCAGTTCAAGGGCAACCAGTGTTTCTTTCGCTAGAGGCAAGGCAAAAAAGGCCAGTCAGGGTTCACCGGTTCAACTGATCCAACAGTCACCAATCACATCACCTTTGTTCAAACTTAGCCGACCGTGATGGCACAGAGATCGGAAGAAGGTGGGGCCATAATAGTGGCATTAAAGCAGGGACTCACTATGCAGGATGAGACCAATGCCGAAGTGCAACACCCATCTAGGGCACCTACCACACATCCAGTCTCGAAATTCTAATCATCTCAAACCCGTGAGCCCACCACTTCTGAGCTGATGAGGATGATCGAAGATCTTCAGAGAATAGTAGTAGATTTAGCCTGTGGAGTTTTGGCTCCATCATCAACCACAACGCCTACCAGGGATTTCACACCAAAGGGCTCCCCAATCTTGGGACTAGCTGCATTGGAAGAAGGCCAGTCTCCTGGCAAAGTGGAGGCCAGTGGTAAGAACAAGGTTGGGGC
>NW_021025995.1:690446-778513 GCF_004153795.1 Camellia sinensis | reverse complement strand
ATTGCATTCTGCACTGATAGACTGCTCACGGCATTCATACACTGTACTCTGCATTGGGGGACATGACGATGACCCCTTACGATTTCTTGATGCTCACTGGCATCGGGGTGGGGGGTGATCCGATCCCTTTCGACATTGACATGGATGAGTGGACCGCCGCTCAGGTCCATCTACTGGGGGAGGCGCCACCCCTAGCTCGCCCAGGTTTCGTTCGATACTCCTGGTTCAAGGTCCAGTTTCGAGTCCAGCCCGTGTTGGAGGAGGAGGCGCAGATGACCCAGGAGGACGTGGAGAGGTATGCTCGCGGCTTCCTCATGTTCCTGTTCGGGACTACCATCTTCGCCGATCGGGCGAACACCGTGCCTCTCTGTCTTCTCAGCGCACTGGTGGACGTCTGAGACATTTTGCACTATGACTGGGGAGGCGCCGCTTTGGCCACCCTCTATGGATACATGAGCTCGGCTTCTCGTGGTAGCGACCAGCTACTCGGAGGCTACTGGCGGGCTTGGGAGGTACACTTCTTCCCCGTTTTTTATTTCTGCCCTATACTTTCTGTACTCTGTACACTGCACAAACTGTAGTCTGCTTTACACTTGCTGTATACTGTACACACGGCACACACATACATTCTGCTTTACACTGACTGTACACTGCTCACACTATACACAGTACACAATACACTGCACAACACACGGCTCTGCCATTTCTGCTTTATTCTGTATATTCTACTTTAACTGATAAATGCACTGGTATTTATCTTGCAGTTGTGGGTTTACGCCTACTTCCCTAGGCTCGCTCCCGTGCCAGTTGCGGAGACTCCTCTGGCCGTCCCCTTTTCGAGTCGCTTCGACGGGAGATGCACCCGGCGACCACGGGAGACATTCAGCTTCTTCCGCCGATACTTCGATACCATTACCCCGGCCGAGGTATGTTTTACTTACAGTTCATTTAAGCTTCGCTTTCTCACTGTATATTTTCACAACAGTAGATAACAAACTGTCTGCCATTTTCAGATCACATGGCGGCCGTGGGCTCCCTTGCCGGCGGCGATGCGGGATCGGTTCGCTGGTGCAGAGGAGACCTCACGTTTCCGGATGTTGCTTGAGGGCCCGGTCTGTCGGGCTTGGTACCTGGGGGAGCGTTTCCTACGCCAGACCCTGGGGTTACCTGAGCAGATAGTCCCGGTTCCCCCTCATGCGGATATGAGGGAGACCGAGAGGCTCACCAGCGAGCAGATGGACGACTACACCATTGGCTGGGAGGAGGCCAGCTTCAGAGGTACCGGAGACTATCAGGAGTACGTACGGACGTACCTGATGCGACCTTTGAGCGGCCGTCGAGCAGAGGGGGCCAGGCCTGTGGCATCGGCGGCTGGGGCCGGAGCGGGAGTTGGAGTAGGGGCTGCGAGGAGGGCCCGAGTCTGTGGTAGGGGCGGAGTGCAGGGAGGACGGGGAGCTGGCTGGCCTGCCCTACCCGCTGTACTGACTTTCCAGGGGCAGGGTGGGTCGACCTATCAGATGCCCTTCGCCCCTCCACCGGCTGGTCACGAGCTCATCGATGTCCCCGACTTACCTCCGGTATGTATTACTGCACTTTGTACAGTTATTTCATTTCCTGTTTATTTGATATTCCACAGAATATTGATGTATCTGATACTTTTGCAGGCTTCTTCTGGGTACACCCGTCAGTCGTTGGCGATGAATGCCTCGATGATGGGGATGCTCCAGCGGACATTTGATTTCCTAGCCCTCTACAGCATACCGGTATGTCCTTCTGACACTGGCCTCAAACCATTCATACACTGATTCACATAATCTGATGCATGGCATGACACCTGATACACTGCATTCTGCACTGTTAAACTGCCCACGGCATTCACACTGTACTCATATACTGCATTCTGCACTGATAGACTGCTCACGGCATTCTCATACTGTACTCATATACTGCATTCTGCACTGATAGACTGCTCACGGCATTCTCATACTGTACTCATATACTGCATTCTGCACTGATAAACTATCTACAGTATACTGATGCATTTCGCTTTTGTGTACTTTTTCAGCCTCCTTTCCAGTTTCCCATGGCAGGAGGTGCTCCAGCTGGGCCTTCCGTCCCTGCCCGGGGGAGAGATGAGGAGGGCCGGATATTTCCCCGTACCAGGGGAGGGCGCACTCATGTCGGGAGTAGCTCGCGAGCTCCAGTCCCGGACGATGATGATGACGAGGAGTCAGAGGCGGAGGCAGAGTCATCAGAGGAGGAGACCGGAGACGGTTCTAGCTCGGGCTCTGACGACGACGCTGATGATGCTCCTGGACCCTCGTCCAGGAAGAGGACCAAGACGGACTGACAGCCCTTGGAGTGCTCGACACAGATGCGGATTTTTGTCATTTTTCTTTTTCTTGTACTTTTGTCTCTTTTTTTGGTAGTGATTTACTTGTAACTCCGTAGGCAGATTTTTGTTTCACAAACTTGTACTTTCGAAAAAGATAATGAATGAAACGGATCTTTTTTAACTGAAAGTGTTTTACATTTACACTATCTCGATGCTTGCATCGCATTTCATCATGTTACACTCAAGTAAAATGACATTGAGGGTGGTTATCTGAAAAATTTGAAACTTGCACTTGTAATAATGCAGATAATCTAAAACAGCCAACAGCAAAATAACCCAGCAACCTGCCTGATTCTGGAATACACCAGCCTCGGCTCTACTGGGGATTAATCTGCATACAGCCCATAACACAGCATTCGTTTCATTCTGCACACGGCAAACTTCAAACAAAACAGCCCAATCTGACAGGACGGACCTCAAAGATGGAACCGGTTGGAGTCGAAACACGTTCAAATGTAGAGAATGGCACAGCATTCTGAGCATAAATGATTTTTGAAATCGAATGAGGGTTTTTCAAACCGGGATATCGAGCCTACAACTGAACACAGCAGGGAGGACTCAAATATAAAGGTACACGACCTAACACAACGAGACACGCTCGGAAAAGACCTAAACCAAAGGTTGAGGTAAACAAAACAAAAGACACGACATACAGACGCATTAACAACGACGGGGGACCTCAGATCACGAGGAGCCAGTTTCTCTGGGTATTGTTTCCCACCCTTTCTGATTTGTGATTCTCACATCACTCGGCTCTCGAGCTCGGATTTTTTCAAAACCCTTTTCCTCGCTTCTCTCTCAACTTACACCTCTCTATTCTTCATTCTCTCATTTTTTCATCCCTCCCCGGGGTGATTGATGGATAAATAGAAAGCTGTGGGTTCATGCTCAACACCGTTAGCTCACGGCTATTTCTTCTGACGGGTAGAGCGCTCTTCTGGCAAGTACGTCGATGACGGGGGAAAGACAGAACGCCTGGCTCAACTGTGCCCCTAGTTCATCATTTTAACCATTCTTTGTTTTTGCTTTCTACTAAAACAATTTTGATCAAAATGAGAGTCGGATTAACGTATTTGTTCAATTTTTGATTTGGAAAGCCACGCAAGTCAGGCAGCAAGCACTGAAAATTTTCCTTTTTTGGGTCCAAGACATTGGTCCAGTTTTGGAAAATGAAATAGTTTTCGAAAAATAGTCAACCTCAGTAAAAATTTTCAAAAACTATTTTTGCAACAGTCAATGCTCAACGAGCATGAAACTTGCTCTTCGAGATGCGCAACCTCGGATCGGAGGCAATGGAAAATTGCCCCCAGTTTGAAGGGGGGTGGGAGGCAACGGAAAGTTGCCCCTAGTTTGAATGGCGGCTCACGGCGGCTCGCGGCAACGGAAAGTTGCCCCTTGTTTGGGTGGTGCCGCGACAATCTGCAAACAGTCTTCATTGGCGGTGGTCGAACTCTTGGACACAATGATGACGAAGACGGTCACGACAAATATATGGACACAGTCGCCTTTGGAAGCGTTGGCGACTAGACTTTGGGATGAAATCGAAACCATTGCATGGACTGAGACGCTATTAAAGCGTTGGGGGCTGGACTTCATGATGAAGTTGCCTACGTATCCCAAACATGGGAATCAAGCCTTACGTAGTTCCGGTTAAGGTACACTCGGGTATTTTAACCTTCACTTTTTTAGGCTCTCACTTTTGCCAAGGCGCCCAATGCGGGTTTTCGACCTTGCGAGCTTCTTTTCATTTTCTATTTCTTTTTTCTTTCCTTTTGTCCTCTTCCTTTTTTTCTCTCTTCTTTTTTTCTTTTCATTTCTTTTTTTTTTCTTCTTTTTTGTCTTTTTTGTATTTTTCTCTTGCTCTAACTTTTGCCTGGGTCGCCCTTCTGGGTTTTTGACCCAGCGAGCCTCTCAAGGGTAAAAGTGTAGCAAGTCCATGCCAAATGATTTCTGAACTGGAAGCCCCTCTGTGTCTAGGAGAACGGCTGTTGCAATGATTTGCGGAAGAATCCATCACGGTTGCTCCACGAGCTTCTTCCGGCGAGATCTACTCCTTCTGATTCGGCTTTGGTGCCTCTTGCTCGAGGGCTGTTTCGAAACTGGCCATACAGACCTTTCACGGCGTGTGTCCGTTGAACTTTCTGAACGTTCTGAACGGGTTCAAGGTCGGAAAACAAACAGGTTGAATCTTGAGGCTGAGAGTGATCCTAGGCTGCGCGACCTCAAGAGCGATTCCACACAAGTCTTCGCAGGGCTGCCTAAAACATTTGTTTTTGAAAGTTTTTAAGAAAGCGACAAATCACTCGCGCCGAAGATAGTGTGGAACCAATCTGGATCAGGCCAGGATCCTTCTCAGTACTCACGCCGACAAGCATGATTTCATTCACAAGAAGGCTTAGCACGCTTCTCTTTCTCTCAAAATGATCAAAATTTTCCAAACCCGAGGAATTCCTTCCTCTTCGTTTTTATCACCGCAGTGTTCAAAAGGTTTGTTTTTTGGAAAACTTAGGTTAATGCAATGAGTTTGGCACGCAGGGGAGCAGGCGAGATGTACTGTCAGCCCAATCAAATTCTCTGGCACTTATGATGAAAGCAAGCATGAAGTTGAGATAGCATCAGCTGTTTCGCTCGGATTTGTTGGTGCAACTGGCCCCTCGGCAGGAACAGACTCAAAACAAAAACAGATAATAACAAAACGGCGTTCGGGACAACAACCCCAGAATCACCTAGTATTTTATACAAAGGGGACTGACTCGACACAACAAGACAGACCCTTAAGCAAAAAAGACTGACTCAAGACAAAGAGACAGACTCAAACAAAAGACTAACTTGATATCCAAGCCAGGATTTACAAAACTCGGTTTCACCAATGCTCAAAAAAATGCGTGCCAGACGCTACATCCAAAATATACCAAATGTCGCCCGCAGGCGGTCCACTTCACATACTCGCAGTATCTGAGCCCTCGAAATCCAACAACTGGGTGGTGACGGACTTGGCCGAGGTGGGTGGAAGGATAACCTTGTTGTCGATCAAATCCTGCACTTCATGACGAAGGCGGGAACAACCATCGGTACTGTGACCGGACTGTTGGTGGTACGCGCATTGGGGACTCGAACTTGGTTGTTTCTCAAACAAATGGAAAATGGAAAGTCAAAGAAGAGAAGATAAAGGTTTACCATTAGACCCTGGATATTCTGATTCCTAGATTTGAAAAGTTGACATTCACGTATCTACTGAGAGAGAACAACCGGTTCGCTGATACTTTAGCAACTCTATCTTCTAGGGTAGACATCTCACTTGGAGTCCGAATGCGTCCGATTACCATCAAACAGAAATACACGCTGGCTTATGAAACTATTGCCCCGATAGATGAATTGTAAAACAAAAACCCTTGGTATTTCGATATTTGGAACTTTCTTGAAAAAGAGACGTATCCATTAGGGGCAAATGCCAAAGGCAAACGGGGAATATGGCGTATGGCCGTCCAATTTATCATCTGTAGGGGTAAGTTGTATAAAGGAGGTCATCTGAGAATGCATAAACTGTGTGTGGAGGAAGAGGAATAGAAGCACCTTATGGAGGCTATCCACGGCAGAGAATGCGGAGCGCATATGAATGGTGTGATGTTAGCCCAAAATATCCTAAGACAAGCCTATTACTGGTCCACCATGGAAGAGGATTGTATTGGTTTTGTACGACGATGCCACAAATGTCAAATCCATGCCAATCTCATGAACATTCCGCCGTTGAAGCTTTACAACATGACTTCGCCATAGCCATTCTCAGTCTGGGAAATCAATGTTCTCGGTGCTATCTTGCCAAAAGAGTCGAATGGACATGAATATATCTTGCAGAAGATAGTTGAGACCTACAGGGACTGGCCAGATAAACTGCCATTTGCACTCTGGCACTACAAACCCTTGATACGAACATCTACAGGGACAACCCCCTATTCTCTCGTCTACGGGATGAAGGTTGTTCTGCCAATTGAAATCGAAGTGTCGACGTTGCGAGTTATGGCTGAGTGTCAGATAGCGGAGGCTGACTAGCAACAGAGCAGATTTGAGGAGTTAATGTTGTTTGATGAGAGAATGTTAAAGTCATTGTATCATGTTTAGGGCTGCCAATGCAGAATTGTCAGGGCTTTTAACAAGAAGGTTAAGTCCCGGAATCTGAAGGAGGGCGACATGGTGCTAAAAAGCTCCCACCCATGACCCTAGGGGTAAGTTCAAACCCAATTTTCTTACATCATCAAAGCTATCTAGTTGGGTGCAGCAGTTATTCTCACGGACCTAGATGGCCTGGAATTGTCACAGCCTATCAATATGGATAAGTTGAAGAAAGACTATCCCCGAGAGGCTTGCTAGGCCAAAAACCCTGAAGGGCGACCAAGGCAAAAGGTAGAGTAAGAAAAATTTGAAACAAAGAAAAACTGAGCTGACAAGGTTGAAAACCCTAACGGGCGAGTTTGGTAAAAGTTAGAGCACAAAAGGAGGGAGTTAATACTTGAGTGACCCTGAATTGAACTACATAAGGCCTGATTCCCACCTTTGGGATACGTCGGCAACTTCTTCCTGAAGTTGGGCCGTAACTATCTCCAACTCAACTGTCCTGTCCGTTTTCCTGATTGGGTCATCTTTGTTCATCATCTGTTAGTTCGGTTGTGATCTTCATTTTGGGAAGAAAAGCTGGTTACAATGCAGAGCAGTAGTGGTATGCTAGTAGGGGCAATTAAGATTGTTTGATTTGAGGTTGTACAGCTTGAGGATTTGATTTTGTGCGTGTCAGGCAGTGTTTATTTTCGAAAATGGCTTTGGAAAGTTTTAATAAAAGTTGATTTTGTTCAAAATTTTACTTTTTACAACTTAGACCATTTTTGGCTCACAACTTTAATTCCATTGATTTCAATATAAAGTTCTCTAACTCTCCAATACAAATCAAAGTTGCTTTTACATCATAAAACTTGAAAAGAAAGGTCAAAGCAATAAACTAAGGGCATAGGCGAGTCAGGTGCTCCTGCATCCTCTGTTTGTGCTTGCGGAAGCTTCTATAGCCAAAGTGGGCTTGGCTTGTGCTTCATCCTCGAGCCAAGTCAACCACTCGCTAGAAAGGACATGAGTAAAACTAGGGGTTGGGGCCAAAATCTCTCTCAACCTCTAGGCAACAAGATACCTAGCCAGGTGTGAAGCACGAATTGGGAATGAATCCGGGTATTCGACCCCGTCCTCTGGGCAGGTCTGATCATGTCCAAACTGGCGTTTGAACCGAAAGGGAAAGTAGAACACGTAGTGCGTGAGGCCAATCAACTATATGCTAGGATGCAGAGTGATACTATAACCCATCTCAGTCAGATTAAACCAAGGGCAACGCCAAGCTATGTCAGCTGCAGATCTACTGCACATCTAGTTGCACCACCATCCCTTGTTAGGAAAATCCACTAATAGTGGGCGGAAGAAATAAGCTCGAGTTGAATACTTGAGATAAGAGTCCACCACCTTTAGCTTATCCACGAGCCATACCTAGAAAGGGAAGAAAAATAGGAGACAAAGCATAGAGAGATGTGCGTGGAGAGAAAAGTAAAGAAAGAGCTTTGAGAGAAAATAGAATATGAGTGCCGAGTGATGTGCGATGCATATACCAAAAAGGATGGGAAATAATACCTGAGGAAGTAGTGGACTCCCCGCTAACCTGGTGGTCTCTCGCCGATGAAAAACATCTAAGCCTATCAGGGTCTCAGCCAACGTCAAACCGATATAACTCTTACCTTCTTTCAGACATTAGGCCACTTCGATCAACCGAATACTGGTTCTGCAATAACTAGGGGTAAGAAGGAAATATGCAAGCATACATAAACAGAGGGCATGTTGGCGAAAACCTCACCAAAGAAGGTCTCCTCGGTCATCGATGTCAGAAAATTGATGAATCAAGATGGGTATGTCTAGCTATCCGTCATGGACCAAAGATCGGGCTTTGTGCAAAGTGAGCCCATACATCCATCCCAAAGCTTGGGCGTGGCCAAAACGAGGCTGAGGTATGATTTCCTCATTGCACTAGGTTTCCATCAATGCTCGAAATTCTTTAAGAGTCGGGCACATTTCCTGTGTTCCAAAGCGAAATACATGCATAATTGGGTCCCAGCATTGGACCGCGGTATGAAGGAACATAAAGCAAAATGGAGTATAGCTTAACAGAAAAAGCGCATGTATACCAAAACCTCGGAAACTTACCTTTTCCATGCCATCTAAAGTGGCTATCCAATCTGTGAGCTTCTTTGCAAGAAATATCTCAATTTGTGGAAGAAACAGCAGCAAAAATGAGGTTCTGGTGAAGAAATCACGAAGAAAGATCTTTTGTAGAAGATAAGCCTGTGAGTGGAGGCCAACTGTCAGCTGTCTGGTGGATTCATCATAAGTGGCCGACAACCCACTTTTTGTGGCTGGCAACCCACCTTTTGTGGCTGGCAACCAACATTTTTTGGCCTACCATCCACTTGTGGGTCTAGCAGTTTTGGCAATCTGGTTTCGTCTTGGTCTTTGTGTTTTGTGGTCTTGTTTTGAGTCTTTTGGTTTTAGTAAGTGTGTATATCTGTGTTTGAGATATTTTTTCTTTGTTTATCAAGTTATATTTTGTATTTTGGTCGTTGGTCGGCTGATTACCCAATTTAGAACATCGTGTCAATATAAGTTTTTATTTTTGGGTTCAAATTCAACTCCATTTTCATTGCATGCAAATGTGGTGCTCATGATGTAAAACAATAACTCTTTTCATAAAGTTACAGGGTTTTCCCACGATCATAGTTTTTACAAAAGAGAGTGCAAGTTTTCAAAAGCAAAAGTAAAAGCCGATCCGAAGCTATACATGTGCTGAACTACCAAAATAAAAGAAACTAAGCCAAAAGTACAAAAATCGGCGCCAGTCATCTCAAGCCCGAGAGGCCCTCTTCGTCCTCTTCCTCAGAGGGGACTCAAGGGCACTGTCTCCGTCAGCACCGCTATCAAAATCAGACTCTGAGCCAGAGCCAGTCTCATCATCTCCGCTCCCTGAGCTAGAGCCGGTCTCGTCATCTCCGCTCCCTACCTCAGAGCCAGCCTCGGCGTCATCTCTGTTCCCAGGCCTTGAGCCAGCATCATCACCTCTGCCCTCAGACTCAGATTGTCGGCTCACTGCCTTCTCAGAGTTACAAATCTTGATATCATCCCCGCTCAATGCGGGCTCAGACTCATTGATCTGGCTCAGAACACCCTTGCCTCTGCCTTGACCTCGACACTCATCTCGGCCATGTGCTAGATCCTGTCTACCTCTCCTCCCTACGGTTGGAGGAGGTGCCGCCAGTGTCACTTCCACTGGTGTCCCTAGTACAGATGGGATCTGGAAAACAAGTGTCGACATATTAGATACAGTGTATGTATATGGAATGAGTGCAAAAGGTACAGAATGAGTACAGTGTGTCAGTGTAGTGAATTAGTGCAGTGCGGCGTGGTGTGAAAGTTGTGGTATGCGTGTCAGTGTGCTAGTGGAAATATGATAATGTGGAGTACAACAGTACAAGGTAGCAGTGAAATGTATGTGGAAAGCAGCAAAAAAATGCCTGGATACCGTGGAAATCAAGCAACGCCTCTCTTCTCTATACCATGCCAATCAGAGAAGCAACCGGTTGGAGCAGACCCTCTACGTACTCTGTCTGTGCCTGCAAGTGCATCTGAATGATCAGTATCTAAAATAATTAATATCTGAAAAGGGAGAGTGCGGTTACATGCTGTAAAGTCTGGTCCATAACTGAGATGCGCCACGGGCTTTGACATACCCATGCCTAGCCTTAGGTGGCTCTGTCGGGATCTAATAGGCTGATTTAGTTGGCCGCCAACATTTAAGCGTCGTCGGAATCACTGGCCAACCAGTCGCCTGCGCAATGGGAGGGGCCCCTCCAAAACTGGCCTCGGTCTCTTGGGTAGCCTCGCCCACTGAGGAAGCACCTACAGCATCGCGCGCGTGAATGCCCGTTAAAGGGGGTATGAGATGAGTCTGGATAAAATTCGGATAATCACCCTCCGCTCTGAAGTAATTAGCATCCAGTCCCACCATAAACTGAATGATCGCCCCAACCGAGAGGCTATTAGTTATCTTTATGGATGCCAGAGGTGGCATAGGGACGACTGAGATGGGTGAGCCTAGAGTTTGGCATATGAAACGCTCACCCAAGAACCAGGCTTGACAGACTGGGCCCTCCAGCAAAATCCAGAATCAGGATGTGGCCCAAGCCCCAACATACAAGTCCCTCACTCCAGCCAATATCGTCGCCCAAGGCTGCCACAAGATCTGCAAAATAGAGAAGGTACAAATTATTAGTTCACATCAGTTGTCGAAGTATGAATCAGAACAGTAGTAAAACAAAAATGATTGTAAGTTTTGGATTACCTCGTCACCAACCACCGTATCAAAGTATCTGCGGTAGAAGGCGAAGGTCATGTCATCATGGCTCCGGCGCTAGCACCGGTTGTCGTATCGCCATGAGTAAGGCACTATGGGAGAGATCTCCTCAACAGACTCTAGAGCCAGAGCCGGGAAATAGGCATAAACCCATAACTGCAAGAAAAAGGCAATAGTGTTATCAAAGATGCGTGAGCAAATACAGAACAAAAAGCTCAAAGTAAAAAGCACAATACATGAATAGATATAAAACAAAAAGTGCAAAGCAAAAAGTGCAAAGCAGAAAGCACAATGCATGAACAGATATAAAAACAGAAAGTGCAAAGTAGAAATCACAATGCGTGAACAAATGTTGAACGGAAAGTACAAAAGAAGAAAGGTGTGGTGCATACCTCCTAGGCTCTCCAATAGCCTCTGACCTGCTCTCCCCTTATGTGGGAAGTGGAGCTCATGTTGCCATAGAGTGTGGCGAGGCTAGCTCCACCCTAGTCGTAGAACTGAACTTGAGGCAATGTCGCAAGAGCGGTCAGTAAATATAAACCCATGGTGTTCCATCTATTCGCAAACAAGGTGTCAAGAAGCCACTAACATACTGCTCTACCTCCTTGTAGACGTTCCCGAATGCCCCGGGAGGGTGAGTCCCGTTCTGTTCATCTGTGGGCTCACTACAGTTCGGACTCTCGAATTGCCACGGTTCTTAATCTTGAACCAAAGAGTCCAAATCTGGCAAATCGTTTTGAGAAACAAGTTTTTTGAAAAGAAGTGCCAAACATGGACTGCTTTGCCAGATACAGAGTCGCCACCTAAATATTTTTTATGGGGGAATTTAGGAAACCCCGACTCGGTGCCGAAGGCCACATGTCCGTCATCACCGGAGTTGTCTCGGCTCGGGAGCTAGGGTACGATTGGGGAAGGTCAGCTATGAGCACCCCCTCTCGCCCGATCCGAAGATCGGCCTCTACTAACCGTGATATCCGTTTTTGAAAACATTATGTGTTCTTATTCCAATTGTTAGCCTAGAATTACTATGTTATGCGCACAGCAAACAAGTATAGACTAGATTGCCTAATTTGGAAATGAGCATTGCATATCCGTTTGTCTTAAAAAAGTACTTTGGAGTTTGCTACTCGCAAGTAGGCTAAAATACGGATTTCAACGAGTTTTTCCAACTCAAACAATCCAACCTTCACCCACAGGCATTCAAATAGTTTATCTCATATAGGCACTTAGCCACATGGTAAGCATACTATCATGGCAACATTCACACGCATGCGAGATGCTAAAGCATAAATACTTACATCGTACTCCGTGTCAAAACAATAAACTAGTTAGCAAACATGCGTGATCCTAGTTCATGTCAAGTTGACTAATGCAGTACATGCAAGATGCAATTAGAGTAGGCTCGGCTAACCTAAACATGGCATGTGAAATGCAACCAATTAATGCACGTATTCAATTTGGGATTGAAATACAAATACAGTTAGAATGATGTACCGAGCCCGGTGCATGCAGGACAAATGAACGAATGCACGCATGCATTGCATGAGGTATGCTAATTTAAACGTGCCCTAATACTAACCATCATAAACAGGTAAATAAAAGGGAAGAAAGAAGTGGGGGTTAGAAGACATTCACACCACTCACCCACACTTATTACAGATTTGCCCTCGCCCGGAGGGACCAAATAAATAATACAAATTAATTAACTACGCAAGCTAATTAAATATTACAAATTGCCTAATCAGTTAACAAACTAATTTAAACTAGGAAAAGCAGTAAACCGCCTCGGGAGGAGAGTCAGATGCAGTGCATGCTCGGTCCTGCTCAGAAGTGCACCGCCATGCATAGGCTGCCTCTGTTTTCTTTGCTGTGCTCCTCTGGAGGCTACCAAAACCTCAGGATTGCTTCTCTGGATACTGGGGAATGACATCGGCTGAGTAGGATTACCACCGGCAGTGGTATGTGGTCACCGGCCATCTATGAAGCTATCGGCAGAAGCATAATTGCCGGTCGGCACTGGGCACTGCCGGTCGGCAGAAAGCTCCTGCAGAATCTGCAATTGACAGCAACAGAGGGCAAGGCAGAGCATGGCAATACAATTCAAGGCATATATGCACCAATCATGTCCATTATCATGTTAGTGACTCAAAGGGACATGCTCCTTGGTTCTCGAACCATCAATCGCGCATTTCGATGCGTGATTGCCCAAGGGACCAAGTGTGCACACTTTGATATCAAATGCAATGCAAACCAACAAACAAATGGGGACTTAACCTCTATCATGGATAGTCAAGAGGCCAAGCATGCATGCCAATGCAATGCAACCTAAGCATGTTAACTAGGCATGCAATACGACAATACAAATGAGCATGCAAGAAATGCAAGGCATAGAGCAATGCAACTAACAAGTTTGCAAGGCTAATGTAGGCATTCAAGCACGTAAGCCAACATGTGACTTCAAACATAAGACAACTCGCCAATATACTACAATATACAAGGAGAGCATGCGACAAACAAAGAGATAGACTTAAACATGATTTGCGCAGCTCTAAATAGGCCCAAAACAGTAGCCATAGTGCTATAAAATGAGGGCTAAATGACATGCAAACATGCATGCACACAAGGACCAACAGTTAAGCATGAAAAGGCAATTCTCAAGCACACTTGAAAGAGGCATAACATGGACTAATGGCATGCAAGGTAAGCATTGAAAATCATGTTACAAAGGGTATTAAGCCAATTAAACAAGACAAACAAGGCATGCAAACGAAACCAAAAACCCAAGGCAAGCCAAGAGGCTTAAACCAAGACTAAATCAACCAAGCCTTACAAGGCTAAGAGGACTTAAAATAGGTCTAGTGCAGACCTAAACAACACCCAAGGGACACCTAGATGGCATCTAAATGGCTCAAAATCAAAAGCATGCACAATGACCAAAACATGGAGCATGCAAGTCAAGCTTCCAAAGCTTCAAAGAGGTGTCCAAAGCAAGCATACAAGCATGTCAAAGGGACTGAAATTATGCTATAAATGATGCCAAATCATTAGAATAAAGCAAGTAGTGCATGCTACATACTCACACACTTGAGACCAACAAGCCAAAATGCAAAGGGGGCATATAATGCATGCCATGGGCGACCCAAACAACTACGGACAGACCTCTAGCATGGCAAAATAAGCACACAAGATTCACAAAACTAGACCTAAAAAATGCTCGAACAACGCTTTACAACCTAAGGCATGTTAAGGCCTAAACATGGCATTACAAGGTAGATATGCCAAGCATGCATGGTGTACCAAAACCAAGTAAAAACAGAGGCATATTATGACATAATAAGCACAAAAAACAACTAAGGCATGGTCAACATGAAGCTTAGCTAGGTGCTCCCTCAAGAGGCCAAAAACGGTCCTTTTTAATGACAACAAGGAGAGGGGGTGACCCTCTCCTCCCTAGGACCTCAAGGCACCATCCTCACCTCTGAAATCCCTCAAGATTTCTGTGGTGAGGAGGCCCAAACACCAAGGTCCCGGAGCTCACTCAAAATGGCTCAAAATGGGGCCTTTCAAGGCCTAAGAGGGGTCAAACTCCTCCAAACCACAAAACACTCTAAAAGAACTATTTAGAGGGCCTAAAAACAGAACTTTTTTATGTCATACACTAAGCACAAGAATAGTTCTAAGATAGGGAAAAATACAATGCAAAAATGGGGAATATAAAGGTAAGTTTCTTACCCTTGAAGACCCTCTTCAACAATGGTGGACCAGCTGCTCCTCCAAGCTCAAAACCATCCAAGAACCTCAAGAACAACCTCTTAGAACCTCAGTAGCTAAGGGAAGGTGAAACATTATGTGTTTGTGTGCAATAGTAAGACACAAATGCACCTAGACACACACAAAGGTAAAAAGAGGGAGAGAAATAGAGATAGGGTGTGTATGGAACCCTAGACCTAAAACCAGAGCTCTCACACAACTTATCTCTCTAAAATGTCTAACCCTAAGCAAGGGAGAGAAGGGTTCCTCTTATAGAGCTTCTTGTCTTGTAAAGCTTACAAGATAAGCTTCTAAAGAGAGAGATCCCTCCATACACGTGTATGGAGGGGAGCCAAATGCAAGACAGCTGTAATAAAATATCTGCAAAAGCAGATGAACAGTAGTTGGCTGCCCAAAAATGCCATTTTGACAAAATGGACTGCCGACCGGCAACAAATAGTGCTGACCGGCAGTACACATTGCCGATGGCAACAAAACACCAGCCGGTGGCCTCTAGCCATGGCCGGTGATGTGTGAAAGGGAAGAAAGAAGTATTCCCTGCCCCTCCAAGGCAAAACACAAGTGTTCGGTGCAAAACCAGACACTAAACGGTCGAGTTCGGAGATCCTGAGGCAAGGCGCGTAACCGACGAGATATACACCCGAAGGCAGGGGCAAAATGCAAGACAATGCACAAAGCCGAACATAACTTATGATCATGCAAAGAAAGCTGTAACGAAGCATAACATGCGACTGTTTTAAGCTAGCATATACCAAGCTACACTACGATGCAGAAAGGATGTAAGAGAATTACGTAATTCTCGATACGTCTCACTCGGAGAATACAATACCTGCGCGGTTCGTCTGGTTGCACCAGCCTCAAATGAACCCTACATACAACATCGTGCCTGGAAAGAAAGCAAACTTAACAGGTACAGATATCGTTAGCAATATGCAAAATGAATGCAAAATGATATGCGATATACAAAACTATGTATAATGATGCAGATGAAAATGAAATACAATTGAATCATAATCAAATCATGATCGGTTCAAAACCACACAAATGTCAAATAGATTGATGGAGGTAACAAGTCTGTCTACCATAGAACGGTCAACTGAACTATAAGTAATGTAGACAGACACAAAAACAAGAATTGGGGGAAATGACAAAGGTGGGGAAATGACCCGCTGGGGAAAGGACTACGATCCTAATGCTGGATGCAACAATTACACTACAATGTAATATATAATGAAAATGCTGGGAAAATGGCGATGGATATGGCACGCGGGCCAAACCAAATCTTGCCTAGGTAAGGCATGTACACATACAAGCCACGTCTAACATAGAACGGTCCACTGAACTATGCTTCGACACGAGAAGTATGGGCACATATCAAACCAAGCTCAATATGGAAAGGCGCAAGCCATAGGTGGAAGTGATGCAATGAATGCATGCGATCTAAAATGCAATAGATATGGCACGCGAGCCAAACCAAATCTTGCCTAGGAAAGGAATGTACACATACAAGCTGCATCTAACATAGAACGGTCCACTGAACTATGTTTCGACGTGAAAAGTATGGGCACATACCAGACCAAGCTCAACATGGAAAGGCGCAAGCCATAGGTGGAAGGTGATGCAGTGAATGCATGCGATCTACAATGCAATATGCACTGGGATGGAAAAGATAGGATGGATAAGGCACGCAGGCCAAACCAAATCTTGCCTAGGAAAGGCATGTACGCGTACAAGCCGCGTCTAACATAGAACGGTCCACTGAACTATGCTTCGACACGAGAAGTATGGGCACATACCGGACCAAGCTCAACATGGAAAGGCGCGAGCCATGGGTGGAGGTAATTCAATGAATGCATGCAAATTACAATGCAATATGCACTACATTCTAAGGATGCATGACAATGCAACTATTTACGACGATGCATGACAATGCATGTTTTTTTTTTGTTTTCGAAATGCAAATGATGTATAAAATGCATGTTGCATGGAATGCGCGACAACACGCGGCTTTAAGATGCACGACAATGCAACTGAACTGTGCACATCAATGCACTAAAGGTTTTGCACCTTCCAAGGATTTAAGGTCTCCTAGACCGTGGAAATACCTGTGCGGTTCGTCAGGTTGCTCCAGCCTCAAATGAACCGTACATACAATATTGTGCCTGAATAGAAAACAAACTGAACAGGTACGATGTCGTTAGCAATATGCATGACAATGCAAATGAAAGCAAGACAACGCAGGTCACAAGGAATGTAAGACAATGCAAATGAGGCACGCATGCTAATGCAAATGACGACACACATGCCAACGAAAATGTGACATGCATGCCAATGGAAATGAGGCACACATGTCGATGAAGAAGATGGGGCACACCTGCCAATGGAAATGAGACACGCATGCCAATGAGAATGAGGCACACGTGCCAATGCAAATGAGGCACACGTGCCAATGAGAATGAGGCACACGTGCCAATGCAAATGAGGCACACGTGCCGATGAAAATGAGGCATAATGCAAGTGTGACACGCATGCCTCATAAGATGCAAAATGATACAAATGAGACATGCATGCCCCATAAGATGCAAAATGATACAAATGAGACACGCATGCCTCATAAGATGCAAAATAATACAAATGAGACACGCATGCCTCATAAGATGCAAAATGATACAAATGAGACACGCATGCCTCATAAGATGTAAAATGATACAAATGAGACACGCATACCTCATAAGATGCAAAATGATACAAATGAGACACGCATGCCTCATAAGATGCAAAATGATGCAAGTGTGACACGGAT
Organism: Camellia sinensis; assembly: GCF_004153795.1. Lineage (NCBI taxonomy): Eukaryota > Viridiplantae > Streptophyta > Magnoliopsida > Ericales > Theaceae > Camellia > Camellia sinensis. The sequence continues at coordinate 761,116 of NW_021025995.1, read as the reverse complement.
GCCACACGGAAAGTAAAATGATGCCAAGTGTGACACGCATGCCACACGGAATGTAAAATGATGCCAAGTGTGACACACATGCCACACGGAATGTAAAATGATGCGAACGGACTTAAATGCGTAACAACGCACGTGTTTCGGAATGCATGACAATGCGAACGATACGCGAGGCGACGTATGTATTGAAATACATGACAATGCTTGTAATAAAAATGCAATGACAATGCATGAGAGATGTGCATGACAATGCAAGGGGTGCGTGTTACAACGCATGTAGTATGTGCATAACAATGCAACTGTGAGGCGCATGATAGCGCGACGTAATGCACCGAAATAGTGCGATGAACGCGTGCAACGCACACGGGGTAACTTTTGGATCTTGTAAAAGGAAAAAACGATACCAAAGGATACAACATTGTATGAGTTGGAGTGCTACGCACAGAAGACGTGGTCCGAGGTCAAAACGGAGGTAGGTTGAGCGTCGGAGATACACTTTCTTGCACTTTCTTGAGCTATGAAGACCAAAAACTACTCGTATGGCCTAAACAAGGTTGTGGGAACACCACCGGCCGGGAGGGGAAGCCACCGGTTGTCCATCGGCTGCAAAATAATTCAATCGGCACAATATTCTGCCGGCCGGCACAAAATGTTGCCGACCGGCAAAAAGTTCCTGAGTCGGGGCAGATTCGACATTTCACCATGGGTGTTTTAAAATAGGGTTTCTAAACCCTATTTCTCACTTCCTCCTTCACCGAAATTCCACACCCTCTCTCTCTAGAGTGTTTTCCTCTCTTCTTTTCTCCATTTCTTCGCGTTCTACGCCCGTTTCGTCATCGGATTCGCGATTTTCTTCGCGTTTCGGACATTTTCAACCGAATAAATCTTTGTTTCGGTGCCCTTTTTGCCGTTCCCACCTTTTTGGGGTTTGTTCCCCTTGCTTTCCTCTTGATTTCCGTACCATTTTCACATCCCGACCTTTTCGGCCATTTTCGACCTTCTCGGAGGTTGACTTTTCGGTTGACTTTCCATATTCTAGCCCGGTTTTCCTCCCTCCTGCTATTTTCTCATCATTCTTGACATGGCGGACGACATTCCACGCGGTGGGACTCTCCCGGATCACGAGATGGATCCCGGGGTCGAGCTCCTACCTTTGAGCGAGCGCCCGTTCGACCCAGCGACCTACCGGCCGGCGATTCATGTTCTGCCCCCTGACGGACTGCGCCAGTTCAGGAGTTTCGACAAGCACGTGCCACCCGAGCTATTACTGCGTGAGCCTACCTCCCACCTGTCCTTCGGCGCTTCCGAGGTAACTCTCTTTTCTCTGTATTACTTTCTGCAATGTAGGATACAAAACTGTCGTAGCTAGTTGTGCTCTTTAACTGCTTTAGCTCAGATACCCTGTATACTGTAGTTGATTGTAAACATACGTGCAACTGATATCTGCTTGAGACTGACACATGCACACACACTGCACTAGCCCTGAATCACCCAAACACACGGCGCTCACTGTATCTCACTGCATACACACTGGTACCCAGTATTTACTTGAGTCTGAACATATGCATACATGCTATACTGTACTGAACCACCCGAACACGCTGACGCATCACACGTTGCAGTTCACTGTAAGCACACCGGCACCCGGTATTTGTTTAAATCTGTTAAACTTGCACGCATGCTACATCTGCCCTGAACCACCCAAACACGCTGACACATCACACGTTGTAGTTCATTGTAAGCTTCTTAAAACTGCATTTTGAATATTGCCTTGCAATTGTTGCTTTTGATTACAGGGGGATTCCCATACCATCCGTGGGTATGGGAACACCGACGCTCGGGACTGGTATGCCGAGCTTCCCGATGCGGTCCGTCGCATAGTGGACCAGGCGGGCTTCGGCGCTTTCTACAGGGGACTATCCAGACTCACGACCTGCAGGCCCTTGCTTGCCGCTCTAGTGGAGAGGTGGTGGGACACCACCGACTCGTTCCATTTGTCTGCGACGGGGGACATGACGATGACCCCTTACGATTTCTCGATGCTCACAGGCATCGGGGTAGGGGGTGATCCGATCCCTTTTGATACTGACATGGACGAGTGGACTGCCGCTCAGGTCTATCTGCTTGGTGAGGTGCCACCTCTCGCGCGTCCTGGCTACGTCCGATATTCCTGGTTCGAGGTGCAGTTCAGGGTCCAGCCCACCCTTGTTGATGCAGCCCCGATGACTCTGGAGGCCGTGGAGAGATACGCACGCGGCTTCCTCATGTTCTTGTTTGGGACAACCATTTTCGCCGACCGGGCGAACACCGTGCCTCTCTGCCTGCTCAGCGTACTGGTGGACGTCAGAGACATCTTGCACTATGATTGGGGGGGCCCCGCTCTGGCCACTCTCTATGGATATATGAGCTCAGCTTCCCGCGGCAACGGACAGTTGCTCGGAGGCTACTGGCGTGCTTGGGAGGTACGTTTCTTTCCCGCTTTTCATTTCTGCTTTTCTATCTTCTGTACTTTGTACACTGCACACACACTGTAGTCTGCTTTATACTTGCTGTATACTGTACACACGGCACACACATACTATGCTTTACACTGACTGTACACTGCTCACACTGCACACTCTGCACAATACACTGCACAACACATGGCTCTGCTATCTCTACTTTTACTCAATATTCTGCTTTATCTGATAAATGCACTGGTATTTACCTTGCAGTTGTGGGTTTATGCCTACTTTCCTAGGCTCACTCCCGTACCGGAGACAGAGACTCCTCTGGTCGTCCCTTTTTCGCGTCGCTTTGACGGGAGATGCACCCGGAGGCCGCGAGAGACATTTAGCTTCTTCCGCCGCTTCTTTGACACCATCACCCCCGCAGAGGTATGTTTTACTTGCAGTTCATTTAAGCTTTGTCTTTCCACTGCAAATTTCAATAACAGTAGATAACAAACTGTATTGCATTTTCAGATTACCTGGTAGCCTTGGGCTCCTTTGCCAGCCATGATGCGGGATCGGTTTGCCGGTGCCGATGAGACCTCGCATTTCCGGATCTTGCTGGAGGGCCCGGTCTGTCGGGCTTGGTACCTGGGTGAGCGTTTCCTATGCCAAACCCTAGGGTTACCGGAGCAGATAGTCCCAGTTCACCCTCCTGAGGACATGAGGGAGACCGGGAGACTCACTACTGAGCAGATGGCCGATTATACCATTGGCTGGGAGGTGACCCGCTTTAGAGGCATCGGCGACTACCGAGAGTACGTGCAGACGTACATTATGCGGTCTCTAAGTGGCGGCCGTTGAGCTGAGGGAGCCAGGCCCATGGCGCCAGCAGTTAGGGCAGGAGCGGGAGCTGGAACATGAGCATCGAGGAGGGCTCGAGTCCGTGGCAGGGGCGGAGTTTAGGGAGGACGGGGGACCGGTTGGCCTGTTCTGCCTACTTCATTGACTTTCCGAGGGCAGGGTGGGGCGACCTATCAGATCCCCTTCGCCCCTCCGCCGGCTGATCACGAGTTTGTCGGTGTCCCCGACTTGCCTCTGGTATGTATTACTACATTTTTGTACAGTCATTTCATTTCAGTTTATTTGATATTCCACAGAATATTGATGCATCTAATACTTTTGCAGGCTTCTTCTGAGTATACCCGGCAGTCATTGGAGATGAATGCCTCCATGATGGGGATGCTACAGCGGACCTTTGATCTCCTGGCCCTCTACAGCATTCCGGTATGTTCTTCTGATCACGGCCTCAAATCACTCACAAGTTGATTCACGTAATCTGCTGCACGACACAACACCTGACACACTGATCTCACAGCGTCTGATACACTCCATACACTGCATTCTGCACTGTACTTTGCACTGATAAACTGCTCACAGCATTCATACATTGTACTCATACACTGCATTCTGCACTGATAAACAGCTCACGGCATTCACACACTGTACTCATACACTGCATTCTGCACTGATAAACTGTCCACAGTATACTGATGCTTTTGCCTTTTATGTTCTTTTTCAACCTCCCTTCCAGATTCCTGTGGTAGGTGGTGCTCCGGCTGGACCTTCCGTCCCCGCCCAAGGGAGAGATGAGGAGGGCAGAGTATTCCCCCGCACCAAGGCGGGGCGCACTCATGCCGGGAGTAGTTCGCAGGCTCCCGTCCCTGATGATGACGACGATGAGGATGACGAGTCGGAGGCGGAGGCAGAGTCGGAGGCGGAGTCATCGGAGGAGGAGATCGGAGGCAGCACTAGCTCGGGCTCTGACGACGATGCTGATGATGCTCCTAGACCTTCGTCCAGGAAGAGGACTAGGACAGACCGATAGCCCCCGGAGTCGCTTGACATGGATATAGATTTTTGTTGTTTTTTTTCTTTTTGTACTTTTCCCTTTTGTTGGTAGTCAGGATACTTTGTACTGCCGCAGGCAGATTTTTGTTTCCCTCAAAACTTTGTACTTAAAAAAAGATTATGAAATGAACAAACTTTTTATCTCAAAAAAAAAAGTGTTACATTTACATATCTTATGTATTGCATCGCACCATGTTACACCTCAATGTAAATGAAATATGATTTGTGGTCTGAATGTTGAACACTTGCATGGTAATAATCAGATAACCAAACCAAGTAACAGCAAAGCAACCCATACAAACCACTGCCTGATTCTGGACACACAGCCCTTACTCTACTGGGGATTAATCTGCATACAGCTCGTAACACAGCATTTGGTTTATTCTGCACACGGCAAACTTTAAACAAAACAGCCTAATCTGACAAGACGGCCTTCAAAGGTGAAACCGGCTAGGGTCGAAACATAATCAAATATAGAGAATGGCACAGCATTCTGAGTATAAACGATTTTTTTTGAACTCAAATAAGGGTTTTTCCAACCGGGGCATCGAGCCTATAACTGAACACAGCAGAGAAAGACTCAAACAAAAGGGTATACGACCTAAGCACAACGAGACACGCTCGGAAGAAACCTAAAACAAAGGTTGAGGTAAACAAAACAAAAAACACGACATACAAACGCGTTAACGAAGACAGGGGACCTCAGATCACGAAGAGCCAGTTTATCTGGGTATTGTTTCCCACCCTTTTCTTATTTGTGATTCTCGCATCACTCGGCCCTCAGGCTCGGTTTTTCTCTCAAAACCCTTTGGCTCGCTTTTTCCTCTCAACTTACACCTCTCTATTCTTTATTCTCTCATTTTTATCCCTTCCTGGGGTGTTGAATGGATGAATAGGGAGTTGCGGGTTCATGCCCAACGCCGTTAGCGCACAGCTATTTCTTCTGGTGGGTAGAGTGCCCTTCTGGCGAGTATGTTGACGACGGGGGGGGGAGACAGAACGCCTGGCTCAACTGTGCCCCTAGTTCATCATTTTAACCATTCTTTGTTTTTGCTTTCTACTAAAACAGTTTTGATTCAAAATGAGAGTCGGATTAACGTACTTGTTCGATTTTTGATTTGAAAGCCATGCAAGTCAAGTTGTAAGTACTGAAAATTTTCCCTTTTGGGTCCAAGAAAACGGTCCAGTTTTGGAAAATGGAACAGTTTTCGAGAAAATAGTCTACCTTAGTAAAAATTTTCAAAAACTATTTTTCAAACAGTCAATGCTCAACGAGCATGGAACTTACTCTTTGAGATGCGAAACCTCGAATCGGAGGCAATGGAAAATTGCCCCTGGCTTGGAAGGGGTGGATGGCAACGGAAAGTTGCCCCTGGTTTGAATGGCGTCTTGTGACGACTCGCGGCAACGGAAAGTTGCCCCTTGTTTGGATGGTGCCGCAGCAGTCCGCAAACAGTCTTCATTGGTGGTGGTCGAACTCTTGGACACAGAGATGACGAAGACGGTTGTAACAAATATATGGACACAATCACCTTGGAAGGTGTTGGCAACTAGACTTTGGGATGGAATCGAAACCATTGCATGGACCGAGACGCTATGAAAGCGTTGGGGGCTGGACTTCATGATGAAGTTACCTACGTATCCCAAACATGGGAATCATGCCTTACGTAGTTCCGGTTAAGGTACACTCGGGTATTTTAACCTTCACTTTTCAGGCTCTAACTTTTGCCAAGGTGCCCAATGCGGGTTTTCGACCTTGCGAGCTTCTTTTCATTTCTTTTTCTTTTTTTTGTCATTTCTTTTTCTTTTCTTTTTTGTATTTTTTTGCTTCTTTTTTTTCTTTTCTTTTTTTTTTTGCTCTAACTTTTGCCTGGGTCGCCCTTCTGGGTTTTCGGCCCAGCGAGCCTCTCAAAGGGTAAAAGTGTAACAAGTCAATGCCAAATGGTTTTTGAAGTTGAAGCCTCTCTGTGTCTAGGAGAACGGCTGTTGCACTGATTTGCGGAAGAATCCATCATGGTTGCTCCACGAGCTTCTTCTGGTGAGATCTAATCTTTTGATTCGGCTTTGGTGCCTCTTGTTCGAGGGCTGCTTCTGATCTGGCCATACAGACCTTGCATGACGTTTGACCGTTGAACTTTCTGAACGGGTTCAAGGTTCGAAACGGACGGGTTGAATCTTGAGGCTGAGAACGATCCTATGCTGCACAATCTCAAGAGCGATTCAACACAGGTCTTCACAGGGCCGCGTAAAACATTTGTTTTTGAAAGTTTTTAAGAAAACGACAAATCACTCGCGCCGAAGATAGTGTGGAACCAGTCTGGATCAAGCCAGGGTCCTTCCCAGTACTCATGCTGACAAACATGATTTCATTCATAGAAAGGCTTAGCACGTCTCTCTTTCTCTTAAGATGATCAAAATTTTGCAAAACCCGAGGAATTCCTTCCCCTTCGTTTTTATCACCGTAGTGTTCAAAAGAGGTTTTCTTTTTTGAAAAACTTAGGTTAATGCAATGAGTTTGGCGCGCAGGAGAGCAGGCGAGATGTACTGTCAGCCCAATCAAATTCTCTGGCACTTATACTGAAAGCAAGCATGAAAGTGAGATAGCAGCAGCTGTTTCATTCAGATTTGTTGATGTAACTGGCCCCTCGGCAAAAACAGACTCAAAAACAAAAACAGGTAATTACAAGACAAAACGGTGTTCGGGACAACAGCCCCAGAATCACCTGGTATTCTATAGAAAGGGGACTGACTCGCTATAACAAGACAGACCTTTAAGCAAAAAGACTGACTTAAGACAAAGAGACAGACTCAAAACAAAAGACTGACTCGATACCCAAGCCAGAATTTACAAAGCTAGCATTCACAAATGCTCAAAAATACGTGCCAGACGCCACATTCAAAATATACCAGATGCCGCCCGCAGGTGGTTCACTTTCTGATTACATACTTCTAGTATCTGTGTCCTCAAAATCCAATAACTGGGTGGTAACGGACTTGGCTGAGGTGGGCGGGAGGATAACCTCGTTGTCAATCAAATCTTGCACCTCACGACGGAGGCAGAAACAATTGTCGGTAGCATGGCCTGTCTGCTGGTGGTACGCGCAGTACTGAGCAGCATCATGCGTAGCGGGGAGATTCTTCGGGAGAGGCCGAGGCTCCAAGGGTTTAAGGTGTTCTCTCTCAACAAGGATCTGAAGTGCCTTGGACAGAGGCATGTAGAGAGCATGAAAGGTCCTGCGGCCCCGGGGCAGGTACTTTGGAGTCTGAGCACTCTTACTAGCCGCACAAGCGAAAGCGTCGGCAGGCGCCACCTTAGCTTTCTGATCTTTCCCAGGTGCGGGGGCGGGAATAGGAGAAACTGTTCTGGCATGACGGGGCCTATCCCGATTTTCCGACTGACCTGAACTACCCTCAGGTGGAGTGGGGAAAGCATCCTCCACAGTTTTTGCCACAACCGCGGATATCTGTTGCTTGTTCATCCCAACGGCTTTCAAAGCCTCGACTGCCCACAGCAGTTGTTCAATGGGATCGGCATCTGCCTTCATTTTGTCTTTTCCTCTGGCCTCAGCCTGATTGAGGGTTTGGGTTGATGTTGATATGTCATTGCCATAGCTGGAGGCCATCTCCGGTTGGCTAAGTTCAATCACGATTCGCCCCAACAGCGGGGGCTCCTGGGGTACAAAACTCCCGGCGTATGGTGCGGCTGGAGGTGAAGCTGACATTCCGTAGGTGAGATCCACCACAGACCTCTGGAGATCACCTATCATCCCCATTAGTTCAAATGTAGTAGGCTCGCGAACCTGGTATAGCTGGGGGGCCCAGACCGGGTGCGCAACAGGCGACCTGGGTGGATGTGGCATATCAATATTGGTCTCACTTTGCAGAGTGATCCCTTGATCTAATGCAGCTGTCATAATCACGATCTCTTCTGAATTCTGCATCATCATAAGTCCTGCCTCAGCAAGGGGGAGCATTAGCTATTCTGTACCAACTGTCCGAACTGAAAGAGACATCAAATAGCATTTTAGCCCAAATAGATCAAACACGGGTGTAGCTGAACAACTATACTCTACTACTGATCACTGTTCCCCAGAAATCACTGTCCCCAAAAACTGAACCTGATACCCGCAGATAACTGATTCTCATAACTGACACTGATGTCCTCAGGTCTGATACTTAAACTTGCAAACTGATATGTACTTTCCCTGTGGAGACACATTCTAAAAGCATATAGCAAGTAAAGAGAGCCATAACACCCCTATGTTGGGGTAGGGTTTCCCTGTCCTATTTCGTCAGGAGCTAGGGTTCCACTATGCACGCAGCAGTTACAAACAACTTAGCATCGGGTAAGCAACCTGTCCTAGTTTGGAATGGTCACTATGGATCCGAATATGCACTAGGTCGAATGGTCGAAAAGGGTGCCCTGGTAAAACCGGGGTTTGTGTTCCCATACTCTCAGAGCCATAACCGGTCAGCCTTACGATCATGCCTTGACAAGACAAGCCTCCAGCAAACCGTTCAGGAATGGCAGATGGCAAACACGGTGTCCTAGGCGCACCAATGCACATGCAATGCAAAGAGACACATAAACGAAATCAAAACAGGATATCACGAGTTCGAGTCAAGCTCTCAAAGTTCCCAGCTGAGTCGCCAGAAACTGTAGACGTCCCCGAATGCCCCGGGAGGGTGAGTCCCGTTCTGTTCATCTATGGGCTCACTATAGTTCGGACTCTCGAATTGTCACGGTTCTTAGTCTTGAACCAAAGAGTCCAAATCTGGCAAATCGTTTTGAGAAATAGGTTTTTTGAAAAGAAGTGCCAAACATGGACTGCTTTGCCAGATACAGAGTCGCCACCTAAATAATTTTTATGGGGGAATTTAGGAAACCCCGACTCGGTGCCGAAGGCCACATGTCCGTCATCACCGTAGTTGTCTCGGCTCGGGAGCTAGGGTACGATTGGGGAAGGTCAGCTATGAGCACCCCCTCTCGCCCGATCCGAAGATCGGCCTCTACTAACCGTGATATCCGTTTTTGAAAACATTATGTGTTCTTATTCCAATTGTTAGCCTAGAATTACTATGTTATGCGCACAGCAAACAAGTATAGACTAGATTGCCTAATTTGGAAATAAGCATTGCATATCTGTTTGTCTTAAAAAAGTACTTTGGAATTTACTACTCGCAAGTAGGCTAAAATACAGATTTCAACGAGTTTTTCCAACTTAAACAATCCAACCTTCACCCACAGGCATTCAAACAGTTTATCTCATATAGGCACTTAGCCACATGGTAAGCATACTATCATGGCAACATTCACACGCATGCGAGATGCTAAAGCATAAATACTTACATCGTACTCCGTGCCAAAACAATAAACTAGTTAGCAAACATGCGTGATCCTAGTTCATGTCAAGTTGACTAATGCAGCACATGCAAGATGCAATTAGAGTAGGCTCGGCTAACCTAAACATGGCATGTGAAATGCAACCAATTAATGCACGTATTCAATTTGGGATTGAAATACAAATACAGTTAGAATGATGTACCGAGCCCGGTGCATGCAGGACAAATGAACGAATGCACGCATGCATTGCATGAGGTATGCTAATTTAAACGTACCCTAATACTAACCATCATAAGCAGGTAAATAAAAGGGAAGAAAGAAGTGGGGGTTGGAAGACATTCACACTACTCACCGACACTTATTACAGATTTGCCCTCGCCCGGAGCGACCAAATAAGTAATACAAATTAATTAACTACGCAAGCTAATTAAATGTTAAAAATTGCCTAATCAGCTAACAAACTAATTTAAACTAGGAAAAGCAGTAAACCGCCTCAGGAGGAGAGTCAGATGCAGTGCATGCTCGGTCCTGCTCGGAAGTGCACCGCCATGCATAGGCTGCCTCTGTTTTCCTTGCTGTGCTCCTCTGGAGGCTACCAAAACCTCAGGATTGCTTCTTTGGATACTGGGGAATGCCATCGGCTGAGTAGGATTACCACCGGCAGTGGTATGTGGTCACCGGCCATCTATGAAGCTATCAGCAGAAGCATAATTGCCGGTCGGCACTGGGCACTGCCGGTCGGCAGAAAGCTCCTGCAGAATCTGCAATTGACAGCAACAGAGGGCAAGGCAGAGCATGGCAATACAATTCAAGGCATATATGCACCAATCATGTCCCTTATCATGTTAGTGACTCAAAGGGACATGCTCCTTGGTTCTCGAACCATCAATCGCGCATTTCGATGCGTGATGGCCCAAGGGACCAAGTGTGCACACTTTGATATCAAATGCAATGCAAACCAACAAACAAATGGGGACTTAACCTCTGTCATGGATAGTCAAGAGGCTAAGCATGCATGCCAATGCAATGCAACCTAAGCATGTTAACTAGGCATGCAATACGGCAATGCAAATGAGCATGCAAGAAATGCAAGGCATAGAGCAATGCAACTAACAAGTTTGCAAGGCTAATGTAGGCATTCAAGCACGTAAGCCAACATGTGACTTCAAACATAAGACAACTCGCCAATATACTACAATATACAAGGAGAGCATGCGACAAACAAAGAGATGGACTTAAACATGATTTGGGCAGCTCTAAATAGGCCCAAAACAGTAGCCATAGTGCTATAAAATGAGGGCTAAATGACATGCAAACATGCATGCACACAAGGACCAACACTTAAGCATAAAAAGGCAATTCTCAAGCACACTTGAAAGAGGCATAACATGGACTAATGGCATGCAAGGTAAGCATTGAAAATCATGTCACAAAGGGTATTAAGCCAATTATACAAGACAAACAAGGCATGCAAACGAAACCAAAAACCCAAGGCAAGCCAAGAGGCTTAAACCAAGACTAAATCAACCAAGCCTTACAAGGCTAAGAGGACTTAAAATAGGCCTAGTGCAGACCTAAACAACACCCAAGGGACACCTAGATGGCATCTAAATGGCTCAAAATTAAAAGCATGCATAATGACCAAAACATGGAGCATGCAAGTCAAGCTTCCAAAGCTTCAAAGGGGTGTCCAAAGAAAGCATACAAGCATGTCAAAGGGACTGAAATTATGCTATAAATAATGCCAAATCATTAGAATAAAGCAAGTAGTGCACGCTACATACTCACACACTTGAGACCAACAAGCCAAAATGCAAAGGGGGCATATAATGCATGCCATGGGCGACCCAAACAACTATGGACAGACCTCTAGCATGGCAAAATAAGCACACAAGCTTCACAAAACTAGACCTAAAACATGCTCGAACAACGCTTTACAACCTAAGGCATGTTAAGGCCTAAACATGGCATTACAAGGTAGATATGCTAAGCATGCATGGTGTACCAAAACCAAGTAAAAACAGAGGCATATTATGACATAATAAGCACAAAAAACAACTAAGGCATGGTCAACATGAAGCTTAGCTAGGTGCTCCCTCAAGAGGCCAAAAACGGTCCTTTTTAAGGACAACAAGGAGAGGGGGTGACCCTCTCCTCCCTAGGACCTCAAGGCACCATCCTCACCTCTGAAATCCCTCAAGATTTCAGTGGTGAGGAGGCCCAAACACCAAGGTCCCGGAGCTCACTCAAAATGGCTCAAAATGGGGCCTTTCAAGGCCTAAGAGGGGTCAAACTCCTCCAAACCACAAAACACTCTAAAAAAACTATTTAGAGGGCCTAAAAACAGAAATATTTTATGTCATACACCAAGCACAAAAATAGTTCTAAGAGAGGGAAAAATACAATGCAAAAATGGAGAATATAAAGGTAAGTTTCTTACCCTTGAAGACCCTCTTCAACAATGGTGGACCAGCTGCTCCTCCAAGCTCAAAACCACCCAAGAACCTCAAGAACAACCTCTTAGAACCTCAGTAGCTAAGGGAAGGTGAAACACTATGTGTTTGTGTGCAATAGTAAGACACAAATGCACCTAGACACACACAAAGGTAAAAAGAGGGAGAGAAATAGAGATAGGGTGTGTATGGAACCCTAGACCTAAAACCAGAGCTCTCACACAACTTATCCCTCTAAAATGTTTAATCCTAAGCAAGGGGGAGAAGGGTTCCTCTTATGGAGCTTCTTGTCTGGTAAAGCTTACAAGACAAGCTTCTAAAGAGAGAGATCCCTCCATACACGTGTATGGAGGGGAGCCAAATGCAAGACAGCTGTAATAAAATATCTGCAAAAGCAGATGAACAGTAGTCGGCTGCTCAAAAATGCCATTTTGGCAAAAGGGAGTGCCGACCGGCAATATACATTGCTGATGGCAGCAAAAACCAGCCGGTAGCCTCTGGCCATGGCCGGTGGTGTGTGGGGATGCCTCACAAGGCATTCCCTGCCCCTCCAAGGCAAAATGCAAGTGTTTGGTGCAAACCCAGACACTAAACAGTCAGGTTCGGAGATCCTGAGGCAAGGCGCATAGCCGAGACCTCCGGGAACTCAAGACGAACACAAACAAGGGTAATCACCAAGTGTTCCAATGGTGACGTCCAAGTCTTGAGGACGGTCAAAAATGGGGTGTCTACACTCCTCTGGTGTCTTGGGCTCGCTCCCGCGAAAGTGCTCGGTGAACCAGCTGTACCTCACCATCGCTGGCCTGTATAGAGGTAGGTGTGCTCCAAGCAGGTGGATCCTAAGACTTGGGCGCTTTCTTTTGATTATCATATGATGACAAAACAAGAAGGTGTTTCTCACAAAATCCTCAATAAGAAAACTTAGAATTTGAGCCCTGTTTCCAACCCTAAAAGGCCACAAATTACCTTTCCAAGGGCATATTCTCACCTCACAGTTGCATCCAAAATGATTCGTTGAGCTAGGATCAACCTTTTCTACACTTTCGCGGGCCTTCACTGAAAAATTGTCCCAAAATCTGGGTTACAGCATAATTATTTGAAACTTCTGGGCCAAATTGTAAACTCAAGGAATATTCTGTTAAGTCAGGGAATATTCTGTCCATATACAAAATATTTCGTCAATGCTGATTGGGATGCTGAGGTGGCAGTCCTGCTGACATAGCATGACTAGATTGGTCCTTACTGATGACGCGAAGCTGACTTGTCTTGACCCAAAAAAATGAATTTAAGGAATGCTGGCGAAGGGGTCTGAACCCCCGACCTAAGACTCCACACCCAATGCCTTAACTACTCTACCAAAGCTTTACCTTTTGTTATATTTCCCCTCAAATAATATTTGACCATTTTAAACCAGCACGCAAAGGTGTATTTTTTGCATTTTTTTCTTGTGTGGAGGATGCTCCCCTACCCTATTGGCCGTCCTATATATATCACCAAATACATACCTAATCATCCCCCATTGTCAAAAAGAGGTTTTGTTTGCATCCATAAAGGTGTATCCCATGCAACCACCTTGAAAATTTGCCCTCTTATCACATTATTGTCTCCCACCTTGTCTCCTACCTTCTTTTTGACCTTCACCCTCCCTCATTGCCTATATAGAATGATCATATTGTAAGAGAGAGAGAGAGAGAGAGAGAGAGAGAGAGAGAGGACCACGAAATTGAAGAGAAAATAGTGAGAAAGGGTGAAAAAAGGGGGAAAAAATTGAGTTTTTTAGCCAAAAATACTCTTATTTTCCATATACACCCCATGCCTTCTATACAAACTGAAATTCCATCTTTTCTACATGCAAAACTCCTCCAAAAATTCTGAAATATCTAAATTTTAGTAATGATTGATCAAAGGAAAGAACTCTTTAGTGTACTTCTCCCTAACATAACATTCCAATGTAACTGTCATGACCCGAACCCGACCCTATAGATTAAGGTCATAACCAGCCAGTAATCATGAGATTACCTACGACCTCAAACCTGATATCAATTAATAATTAATAATATGGGGCCAGATGCGGAAGCAAAATTAAAAATTTTGTCCAACGAGCTATGCTTACATGGCATGTCAAACATTTCACATAACTTGAAAATAACTCACACCACAAATCAGTAGTAACATCTTGTATACCCAGGATCATTCAATCACATAGTTAGCCGTGCTAAAAGCTTATACACATATATGGTCTATCATGACCAATAGAAATAACAAAAGAATTGCAAAAGATCATAAACAAAGCCTCTTGCGTGAGGCACCTGGGCTGACTTCAGAAAACTCGGGTTCCTTTCTTAAATTCCACTAAGGCTGGGATTGAACGTCCCTTTACTCACCTGCATACATATAAATGAGAGTGAGCTAATGCCCAGTGAATGATATCAAAATAAAAGGTTAATGAATGAGATTCGTTCATAAATGAATCATACTTGTAATGTACATATTTGAACCACTATTCTCATTCACACCAGATTTACAAATCTCAACAAAGCAAAACAAACTTAGGTCCAACACATCATGTCCATTTGCAAAACAACCTCAGGTCCAATTCTTATATAAAACAATACGAGCTCGAATCCATCTATACGAAACGACCTTTGGTCCAACCAACTCTTTATTCAAAATGACCTTTGGTCAAATTCAAACATATCAAACGACATTGGGCCCAATTCGAATATATCAGGCGTATCAAACGGCCACGGGCCCATTCTCTTTATATTCATATCCATGCATATTACATATTCATGATCATAATCCCTTTCATTCAAACGGCCTTTAGCCTATCTTTGCATTCTTGTCTAATAGCCTTTGGCCCAATCATTCGTATCCGATAGCCTTTGGCCCAATCATTCATGTCAAACGGCCATTGGCCATATCATTCATGTCAAACGACCTTTGGCCCAATCATTCATGTCCAACGGCCTTTGGCCTAATCATTCATGTCAAACGGCCTCTGGCCCAATCATTCATGTCTAACGGCCTTTGGCCCAATCATTCATGTCAAACGGCCTTTGGCCTAATCGTTCATGTCAAATGGCCTTTGGCCCAATCGTTCATGTCAAACGGCCTTTGGCCCAATTCAATTGTATCAAACATATCGACGACAAACGGCAAACGGCAAACGACAAACGGCCTTATGCAAAATTAGACATATAAAATACTCATTCATATTTCAAATCAACAAATCCATGAAGCTTATACAGAAGTAGCCTTCGAAAAGTAACATACTTGAAAATATCTTTACTAAGATACTACTCACAGTGTTCTGCCGGTGGATTGCCCTCGAGCTCGACCCTACACATTACACAACACATATGGGTCAGAAACGATTCAATCTGTTCTTAACTTGTGCATTCCTCTTAGGCCTCTTTATTATCTTCTTAATCCATTTACAATGTTCAATGCATGCCTAAGAGTGCTCAGAAATGGAAGAGAACGGAAAATGAAACACAAAACATCTTTACAAACTTTCTGAAACAAGGCTCCCCGCTCGAGCGTGGCTTTGGCCGCTCGAGCGGACCCATTGGGTCTGCAAAAATACTGGTTGCCTCACTTTTAGGCTCGAGTGTGACTTCAGACGCTCGAGCTGAAAGTCAAACTACATGGCTCCCCGCTCGAGCGTGAATCTCCCCTCTCGAGCGGACGTCCATGTCTACAAAAGTTCTGGGAACTAGCATTTCACGCTCAAGCGGCGCTTTCCCCGCTCGAGCGGACATGCCGAATTCTGGAATTTCCAGCAACCAGTTTGAGCTTCAAACTTGCATTCAAATCAAAATAGCTTGCATTTTATAACCCATAACTCTCATATACAACTTCTAACATGCTACAAACACCAATTTACTACATTATGAAGCTCAAATCTTATGAATCAATCACATGCAAACCCAAATTATACCAAACTTACTTTCAATACATTAAATTCATGCATTCAAACTTCATATCTTCATCAATCATGTATGCATGTCAATTCTTGACTCCATTTCTATTGCAAATGGTGCTTATAACCATGAAACTCAACAAAACCATGCTTGCATGGATGATTCAATGCCCAATCTTTCATAATTAACATGTTACATGCTAGCTTATGCAAATTCATGGCAATTCTAAACATGCATGCATTCATTGACTCCAAATTCATCAATTACAACTTAATTCTTGCTCTTGGTTACATATTCTCTTTGAATTCACAAAATTAAAAAACTTAACTTATGAATTTATGCTCAAATACTCACCTAGGAGCTTCAATCTTCACAAATTCTTGTTAATTCTTGAGTGTAGCTTCCCAATGCACAATCTTTGAGTCAAAATGCACAATTCTCCCTCTTTCTCACTCTAGAATCGACACACTCTCTCTCTAGAGAGCAAATTCAGATTTTGAGCTCAAACATATGGTGAGTTTAAGTGTATAAGGGCCTATTTATAGGCTCATCTAATTAGACTTGATTAAGGCTAATTAATTGTACCCAATTCAATCAATTTAATCTAATTATTTTGATCCAAACCAATTTCTAATTAAATTTCACCGTAGGCTATAAAAATTATGAAAACCACAATGGCGTAGTCAATTTCGGTTTCTGTGGCCAATAAGGCCTTCAATTTTCAGTTCAAAGCACATATTCTAACAGATTTTCCTACGGTAAACAGATACAAAGCCAAAACCACATATAATCATGAAATTAACACCCAAATTCAAATTAAGCACATAATTACAAACATAAGCATGATTAATTAACATAGTACAGGGCAGGGTTATCACAGTTAGCCACTTTTCCACTATACATACCCAGAGTTCCATTCTAGTTTCAAATTAAGGATTGAGAACACACTTCCTAAACTTGAGGGTGATCAAGAGGAAGTTTGGAAATCAAAAAGTTCAATCTTTCTTTGGAAGGTGAATTTCTAGTCTTTCATTTTCTTATATTTTCTATCTCATATTTATTTTCTTGCTTCTTATGTCATAGTGTTTTGTTATAATCCAAGTGGTTTGTTTATCTCATATTTATTTTCTTACTTTATATTTCATAGTGTGTTGTTGTAATCTAAGTAGTTTGTTTAACTCATAATTATTTATTTATTTATTTATTTTTATTTACTTGCCTTAATTTCATATTGGTTTTGTTGTAACCTTGCATATTCTACCTCATATTTGCTTTCTTGTTTTAAGTTCATGTTGTAATCTTCCATGTTCTATCTTATATTTTATTTCTTGTTTTAGTTTCATAGTGATTGTGTTTTAATCTTGCATTTCCTAGCTTATATTTTTCTTGTGTTAGCCTCATATTAGTTTTGTTGTAATCTTGCATGTTCTACCTCATATTTGCTTTTTGTATTTTAGGTTCATGTTAGTTTTGTTGTAATCTTGCATGTTCTACCTCATATTTGCTTTTTGTATTTTAGGTTCATGTTAGTTTTGTTGTAATTTTGCATGTTCTATCTTATATTTGTATTCTTGTTTCAGTTTCATAGTAATTATGTTGTAATCTTGCATTTCCTAACTTATATTTTTCTTGTATTAGTCTCATAATAGTTTTGTTGTAATCTTGCATGTTCTACCTCATATTTGCTTTTTTTGTTTTAGGTTCATGTTAGCTTTGTTGTAATCTTGCATATTCTATCTTATATTTGTTTTCTTGTTTTAGTTTCATAATAATCATGTTGTAAACTTGCATTTTCTAGCTTATATTTTTCTTGTATTAGGCTCATATTAGTTTTGTTGTAATCTTGCACGTTCTACCTTATATTTGTTTCCTTGTTTTAGATTCATGTTAGTTTTGTTATAAGTTTTTTTTTTTATTTTATATTTGTTTTTTTGTTTTTAATCTAACTGGTAGTGGTTAGTTGAGGCACTTATGTATTTTTGTTTGTTCCTTTTCTTGGTTTCGCAATAAGACAGGTTTTGCTAGGCCTAGTTGGCCATAGGCCGGCCGGTTAGCTTCTTTTGGACAAAACGGCGTTGTCTTCCGATGTTAACCAACTTCTGGTGGTTTCCAAGGCACGTGAAACTTTTTTTTCTTTTGTTTATTTTATTTTGAGTATATTGTGAAGTTTTTATTTTGTTGTAATATTCTCCTCCCCCCCTCCTCTAATTTGGTTTGTAATAATTCGTTCAAACTGTTGTAATAATTTCCCGCCCCACTTCTTTCTGTCCCGTTCTTTTACTTTCTTTCCTTATTTGTAAATATGCATCATGTTTATTTTATTTTATTTTTTGTCGTTATATCCATGCTTTGCATCTATGTTTCATGCATCTTGAATCAGCTAGGTTTGCGTTTGTGGATTTAATCAATTCCTATGTGATTTTGTGCACTACCTCATATTCTTGAGATGATTCACATGTCATGTCTTAGAAGCCGAATCTTTATCTCATGAGTTAATTGCATTAGGATTTTGTATATAAGATCATGCATGTTTTACTAACTTTGTTTTGTAGCTATTCGAGGGACGTTGGTAAATATGTAAGTTTTTATGCTTTAGCATCCCGTTTGTGTGCATTTTTCTTATTATGTTTAAACATCCTACCATGTGGCTACTTGCTTACTTGATATAACTGTATGAATGCCAGTGGATAGAGGTCGTGTCGCTTAATTTGGGATAGTGTTGATTTTCATGTTTGTAAACACATTTTATTTGGGTTGTACATCTCCAAAACTCTTTCAAAACTACATGAAATAAATTATTCCAAAATAAATGACATAGTCTATACTTGTATGCTTCACATAGTAATTTTTAGGATTTATTAAATAATCAAAATATGAACATATAAAATAAATAAAATTCATATCATGGTTTAGTAAAGATCGATCTTTTGATCGGGTGAGTGGGGGTGCTCAATTAATGACCTTCCCCTCTAATACCTAAGGTTCCAAACCGAGACAACTTTGGTTATGACGAACAGTGGCCTTGGCACGAGTCCAGGGTTTCCTAATTTTCTAAAAATATTAGGTGGTGACTCTGAGATCTGATGACACAGTCCATTTCTAGCAAAAGGTTTTGCAATAAAATGAATTTTCTAAAAGTTGCCAAATCTGGACTCTCATCTATGTTTCACATTGCACTAGTGAGACTAGATCAAAGAGACCGAGGGTCCGAACTGTTTAATGCGCACGGGTATCCCCGGGGCATGTTACAGTTTCTGGTGAGTCTGTTGGGGACTTTATGAAACCTTGACTCGAACTCCATGATATGACTTTTATTTTCAATTATATGTTTATTGCATTGCATGCATTGGTGCACTTAAAGTTCCTGTGTTGCCCAGATACTGGTGGGAGCGCAGGCACACTTTTTGTGATACCACACCTATCTCTATGTTACTTTGGAGGCCTTGTGTTATAATCTTTTGAGATCTAAAGGTTCTCAGACTTTGAAGAGAGGCTATATTGACTCTTCTGATTTCCTAAGATCTTCATTGGTTTTGACCCAAAGGACACTTTAGTAACGTCACCTTGACTTCAACCCCTAGAGTAGAGCTAACCATGTGCATATAATGAGCTATAGTACCTTCGAAAATTAGGACAGGATACTCTCCCATTTCTAGGATGTATGATGCCGCTTGTTTGAATAGTGAAACCCTAGATCATTTCAAAGTTAGAACAGGGTAACCCTAGCCCCCATAGAGGTGCTTGTTCTATTTCCTACTATGTGTTATGTGCAATGTATGGGGATTCTTAGATTCAGATGAGTAGTTCTGTCATTTCAATTTGTGGGGTTGAGTTCAGTTTTTCAACATGAGTTAGCAGTAATCAGTTGAGTTGGGATGCTAATGAAATTCTAATTGGGGGTCCCATTTTGTTTCAGCAAAGTAGTCAAGCACTATAACTTCCAAAAGGTATGATATCCCCCAAGTTTTGTTGGCTCGCGTTGGTAGACTTTGCAAAAGTGCAGATTTGGTTCAAGGTCAGCCATTGTTAGTTTCTTTGCCACCGGTTACACGAAGAAAAGCAAAACCTTTATCAATTGTCCAGAATACCCCTTCTTGACCTGCTAGATCATCACCACTCAACTCACCAAAATCAGTGATGGCTCAAATTTCAAAAAATATAGCAGACATACTATTGGCCCTTCAATGGAGTATGGATACCATTGCTAATACGGTTGCTGCCCAAGGCATTACTCTTGCCGCTCAAGGAAATACTCGTGCTGAGCTGCAACGCCCATTTGGGGCGTCTACTACTCAACCACCTTCGGTGACTTATCCAATTCCACCTCCACCTCCACCAGCTGACAAGTTTCCCGAACTTAATTCACCAGAAGATCTTAGGGTTCCTGTACAAACTTCAGGAGGATCATTTCCCATTCCACAACCAGAGGGAGAGATCTTTCCCTCCAAGGCACATGAGTCTGACCTAACTATGTTGAAGTTGTCCAAGTTGGAAAACTTCTCAAAAGGTCACAAGGAGTCAATTTAATCCCAGACATTGAAGACGGGTACACTGAGACAACTGTGAAGTTGCCAGAATGGCTCAAAATGCCACACATTGATAGGTTTGATGGCTCCGGTGACCCAATGGTGCACATTCGCCTGTTCTCTGATGTCTTAAAGCCTATGGGTTTGACTCATCCGTAAAAGCTCTCTTTGTTCGGAGTGGTGTAGACACCCTATTTTGACTGCCCGCAAGACTTAGGCACTTAGTCTGATATACTCGATGATGAAAGTGGAATCGTGTACTTTGAATTCACAGCAATTCGGATTCAGTCAAGCTCTCGAAATAAACTCAAATCTTCAACATTTACCTTGTTTGAGCATTTGAGTCTAATTTTTGGACCTTTTACCACCCTAAGCTGAGTTCGAACCAAAAAAACAAGGGAGGGGATCAAAGCCCGGCCAGGCATCAGCGATGGCCGGCCGTGGCTATGAATGGCCAGCCGACCCTTGGTGGCGAAAAACACTATTTTGGGCAGGAGGCCGCCAGCTATCCATTTTTAAAGATATTTATCACCTTTGGAGCTCGAATTCTATAAAAATGAAGTTGTGTTATTGTTTTGAGTGTTGAACAAAATTTAGAAAGCCTATATACACCTTGAGAGCTCCTCCCTCCTCCTTCTTCCATAGCAAGCAACCTTTGAGCTAACCTATCTCCCTTGTGTCATCTCCATACACCATACACAACCTTGTCACACCATCTTAGGGCCTTGGTTGATCTTTGAGAAGCATAATTCAAGCTTGAGAGTGGATTGAGACTAAGTTTGGATCACAAACAAAAAGCTTACCCCTTGAGAGGTGTAAGCTTGTTTTCTTCTCTCGTGCTCTCATTTCTTTCATTTACTACATAATTCTTATTGTTTTGTATTGTTTTGATCCCATTTGAAGTGTTTAGGTTTGGGTGTGAAGAGCTACTAAAAGGGTACAGAGAGCTTGCTCTTTTTACACCTTTACCTATAGCTCAAACCCTTACTTTTCCACTCTTTTTCTTTGATATCTACACTAATTTCAGAGTTTTAAAAATGGCTAAAAATCATGCTTTGAAGTTTCAAAAGTGGAGGGGTTAGCCACCCCTCGTTGTTCTTACTTCCTAGCCTTGTTTCATCTCTTTATTGTTTAGCTTTTTTTAGGCTCTTTTCATGTATTTTTAACCTCTGTTTTTCATGTATTAAGGGCTGTTTTAGGGCTGTCCAAGCCTTTTAAATTAATTCATGCTTTGGTTACTTTAGCTGTTGTCTCATAAGTTGGCGTACATAACTTGTTGCATGTTGTTCTAAGCATCTCTTTACTTGCTTCTAATGTTAAAAGTCTAATTTTAACAATCAATCTACCATCCATCTCTTTCATTCTTGAAAATGATTTCAACTAATTGAGGTTGCTCAAAACATGTAAGAAAGACTCCTACTTAATGGCTTAATCTTTTCGAAGATTCATTGCCAACGGTATAGTCTTTTTCTTATACTTTAGAAGAACCTCTCATTTGACATTACTTCTTGTTTAGAGGACTTTAACATCACCATGGGCAAATGAATTAAAGAATGGCAAGGTGTAGACCGCCCGAACTAGGCACTACGCGCCCCCCCTTTCGGAGAGGGCGCGAATTGTAGTTCTAGTTACTATCGTTCGGACTCCTGTCACAGTTCTGAATCTAATCTCACAAAGTGCAATGTAAGATTGATAAATCACCAAAGAGTCCAAATCCGACAATTGGTTTTGAAAAATCAATTTTGAATCAAAAAGCCCAAACATGGACTACATTGCCAGATTTCAGAGTCGCCACCTAAATATTTTGTTTTGGGAAAATTTAGGAAACCCTAACTCGTGCCTAAGGCCACGTGTCCATCATCACCAAAGTTGCCTTGGCTTAGGAACTTGGATATGGGAGGGGAAGGTCCTGAAATTAGCACCCTCGCTCGCCCGATCAAAGGATTGGCCTCTACTAACATGATATGTTGTTTTTGAAAACACATGTGTTCTTATTCCGGCTTATTAGCTAACCTTACTATGTGATGCGCACAGTATACAAGTATAGACTAAATCACTCAATTTGGAACAAAACATCTCATGTTTGTTTTTCGAACATGGTTTGAAAGTGCTACTCGCAAGTAGGTTAAGACGCAGATTTGCCACCCTCAAGTGGGCTTAGAAAACATGATTTGCCACTTTTTAGTGGGCTTAAAACGCACATTTTGATGAATTGTTCCAATTCAAGCAATGAAGCCTACATCCACAAGCATTCATGCAGTTAAACACTTAAGCAGTTAGCCTCATGGCAAGCATGCTATCATGGCAGTCACTTACACACATGCAAGGATGCTAAAGCATAAACACTCACAGTGTACTCTGAGCCAAAACAAATGCTATGTTAGAAATCAATGCATGACCCTAGGTATGTCAAGAATGCCTAATGGAACACATG
The DNA here is from genome assembly GCF_004153795.1 of Camellia sinensis. Lineage (NCBI taxonomy): Eukaryota > Viridiplantae > Streptophyta > Magnoliopsida > Ericales > Theaceae > Camellia > Camellia sinensis. The sequence goes on along the minus strand of NW_021025995.1, from coordinate 738,096 downwards.
CGGAATATAACTAAGATAGGCTCGGCTATTCTAAGATGTCATGTGAATGCAGCTTGATAACATGTATTCAAATTGGTATTGAAATACAATGCAGTTTGTATGATGTGCCGAGCCCGATGCATGCAAGACAGATGAATTAATTCACGCATGCAAGCATAAGGTATGCTGATCGAAATATGCCCTAATCTAAGCACTGAAAGCGGGTAAATAAAAGAGAAAAAGACGTGGGGTTGGAAGACATTCACACACTCACGCACACTTATTACAACATTTTCCCTCTTGACGGAGGGTCCGAATAATAATAAGCTAATTAGCTACGCTAAGCTAACTATTACAAAACGAAACTAATTAACTAACAAGTTAACTAATTTAAAACACAAACGAATAGCTAAGTGCATTAACTACTTAAGTACAGAACTAAATAGTCAACTAGCTAAGCAAAACAGTTAAAAGGAGCCTCAGGGTGAGGGGTGCATGCATGCTCGGTTGCCTTGCTTGGATATCCTTTACTATGCCCTGAATTGCCTCTATTTGCATTTGATTTCAGAACACTGCACAAACTTCCAAATTGCCTCTACTCCAACACAGGGACCTCCTGGAAGGTTGCCGACCAGAAAATGGTGTTGTAGACCACCTGTAGACCACTTAAGTTTGCTGTAGACCAGAAAAAGCGGTCGGCCAGCTACTTTTTCTGGTCTGCCAACCAGAAATTTTTGCCAAGCTCCAATTTGCTGCAACAGAGAACAAAAAGGGGCACAGTAGTGTATTTGTAAAGTATGTGTGCACAACCACCCTCCCTATCATTTCTTAAGCACAAGGGAGTGCGGTACTCGACTCTCGGACCACCAACCGAGCATCGCAATGCACGATGGCGGAGAAGCCAAGTTTGCACAATTCAATATCAATGAATGCATAAATAACACATAAGGGCCTTAACCTCTATCATGCATGATCAAGAGGGTCGGCGACCGAGAAATGAGGCACATTTCATCACTTCAAGTATGAAACGTCCCTCGTTTCTCGTGTTTGGATTAATGTTCAATCCAAACACAATGCAATGCAACAACATTCCGAACAACATGCAAACAACATGAGCATGTCAAGTTAGAGTCCTAAAGCATGAAAGCTAGTGAAGGATACAACACAAGGGCTATGTAATGCAATACTCCATGGATCAAACCAGAGCCAAATAGACCTCATGTATGACAAGGAAAAGGCCTACGCATGCTGGAATTGAAGCTCAATGGACTAGACAAGCATGCATACACATTGGCCCACAATTGAGGCACAAATGCACAACTCTTAAAAGCACTCAAAGAGTGAAAGAAGTGAGAACATGGCAATGCTATATGCTCTAAAATAACATGTTAAATGATGTCATGGCAAGCATGCATCTCAAACAAAGCATGCTAGAGGCATCAAAACACAAGGCTAGTCAAGCCCATTGCACTACAGCTATGTAATACATGAACCATATGGCTAAGACAACCCAAAACAGTCCTAGAGCATGTCAAATCAAGACAAAAAACATGTTGTAGTAGAGCCAACACTCGCTAGGATAATGAGCTAAAACAACAAGCATGCAAGGCTAGTAAGTGAGATTTGCTCTACAAGTACAAGATGCAAACCACAAGTGGCCAAACTAGCCAAAAACAGAGTTGTATTATGGCAAAATAAGACCAAAAACACCTTGAGATGATAGCCCAAAAGCTTAGACAAGATGGCATACATATTGGCTCATATTTAAGGCATAAAGCACAACCTTCCAAAAGCATTGAAAGAGTGAAAAATGTGAGGGCATGACAGTGAAACATGCTCTAAAATCACATATCAAATGATGCTAAATCATGCAAATAGCCCAAGCAATGCATGCACTTGGAAACTCAAAGCTAGTGAGCAAGATTGCGCTATAGCTATACAAAGCAAGGTATGCATGACCAAAACAACTTAAAACAGAGTTCAAGCATGGCAAAACATGAGTAAAAGCTTGCGGGAGTGGAGCCAAAAACATGCTAGAATGATGGTCCAAAGCATGATGCATGTTAAGGCTATAGGGAGGATTACACTACAAGTGTAAAAAGCATGCAAGAGGCAATCAAACCAACCCTAGACAGAGCTATATCATGGAAAAACAACACCAAAAACATGCTGAGATAGAACCAAAATAGGCTAGCATGATGGATCAAAGCAATGAGCAATAAAGGCTAAATGGCAAGATTACACTACAAGTGTAAAAAAGCATGCATGAGGTGATCAAACAAAGCCAAAACAGTGTTATGCCATACTGAAATAAGGCCTAAGACATGATAAGATGGAGCCTCAAGGAGGTAGAAAAACATGCTAACTTGGTAAGCCATCAACACAAGCACACAAGAGAAGAGGAGGGGGGACAACCCCCACCCATTTGGGGCCTCAAAACACACTTTCTACCATTGAAATTCCTCTGGAATTTAGTGGTGAAAAGACCAAACAAAGGTGATCTCAAAGGCCTAAAGAGGTGGCCCAAAACAAGGCAAAATAAGGCACAAAAGGGGTAGACCACCCCCAACACCAAAGAAGCCTCAAACAAACACTTTTAATACTTAAAAATGAAGCTTTTTATAGTAGAAAGTTAAGCCTAAAACATCATGCAAATAGGGACAAAGACTTAAACAAAACAAAGCTTTAAAAGGATTAGAGCCTTACCCTTGAAGACCAAGAACAAGGAAACAACTCTAGCAACTTTTCTGAGCTAAAACCAGCTGAAAACACTCAAATGCAACCTCCAAGAACCTCAGCTCAAGAATGAAGGTGTTTCACTAAGTGTTTGTGTGCAAAAGTGTGAAGAAATGCCACTTTAAAGCACAAACCAATGCAAATATAGAGAGAGAGGAAGAAAACAACAGAGAAATAATATGTATAGCCCTAATGCAATTTTCTCAGCCTGAGACAAGAGGGAGGAGGCTCCCTTTTATAGAATTCCAAGCTTCAAGCTTGTTGAACAAGCTAGAAGCTTGGTGCAATCCCTCCACGTGTATGGAGGATGCTTTCTGTGCCCAACAGCTGGCACAGCTGGCATGGAAAATATCTGCAGAAAGTGGAGAAAAGCTGCTGACCAATTGAAGTGGTCGACTAACCACTCCCACTAGTCGATCGGCTGGAAATGGTGGTCTGCAGGGAGAAAAAGTGGTTAGCAAGGGAGGAAAGGTGGTCTGCACAAAGAAAGGAAGGTGGTAGCATGGCTGCCGACCACTTTAGGTGGTCTACAGACCACCCACCCTAGCTGGCCGACAAGAAAATTGGCTGGGAGGGAAGAAAAGTGGTCTACAGGGGGAGAAACTGGTCTACACCACCATTCCACTCTCCAGGCAAGAGATAAGAAGGTTTGGCTCAAAACCAAACCAAAAAGGAAGCAAGACAAGAGTCCGCAAGGCGAGGCATTCACCCGGAAGCCCCGAAAACTAGTCTACGGGCGCAAAAAGTGGTCTACGAGAGGGAAAGGTAGTCTACGATACAAACAGTGATCTACTGACCTCTGTTTCCCTCTAGGAAAGGCAACAAGGCATGGTCCAAAAACAAAGCCAAGAGGAGGAAGTTAAGAGGTCCCGAGACAAGGCGCTCGACCGAAGGTTCCAGAAACCGAAAACTAGCCTCCAAGAGGGAAAAGTAGTCTATGACTACGAAAAGTGACCTACAGGCCTCTCTCTCCCTCTAGGCAAGGGCAACAAGGCATGGTCTACAAACCAAGCCAAAACACAAAGAGTTCAGAGGCTCGGAGGCATGGCACTCAGCCGAAAACTTTAAAAACTCGAAACAAGCACAAACATGCACGATCATCGAGCTCTCAATCGATGACATCTAAGTCTTAAGGTCGGTCAAAAATGGGGTGTCTACAGTTGCCCCTCTTTGACAGAACTCAGAAGTCAAGAAGTGACGGGAGTGAATGTGAAAGCCCAAGGATGACCCATTTTTGACAAGGCCAAAGACTTAGACAAACAGGTAAAATAACAAAGAGATACGCCCCGCAGGCAGGGGCAAGATGAAAAAGACATGCACAATGTAGAACATAACTTATGATTATGCAAAGAGGGTTGTAATGAAACATCTAGATGCAAATGTTATGGAAAGAAATGCTACAGCAAGCTCGTACACAAGCAAATAAGTAAACACGGCACGCGTGGGGATTACAGACCGAACTACATTTCATGCAGAAAGGATGTAAAAAAATTATGCAATCTTAGCGAACATGTGTGATAGATACACAAGGCAAACGAAGTGTGATAGATACACAAAGTGAGCAAAGTGTGATAGATACACAAAAGCGAACGTGTGATAGATACACAAAAGCGAACGTGTGATAGATACACAAAGTGAGCATGTGTGATAGATACACAAAAGGTGAACGAAGTATGATAGATACACTAAGTGAACATGTGTGATAGATACACAAAAGGTAAACGAAGTGTGATAGATACACTAAGTGAGCATGTGTGATAGATGCACAAAAGGTGAACGAAGTGTGATAGATACACTAAGTGAGCAAAGTGCGATAGATACACAAAGTGAGCAAAGTGCGATAGATACACAAAAGGTGAACGAAGTGTGATAGATACACTAAGTGAACATGCGTGATAGATACACAAAACGTGAACGAAGTGTGATAGATACAACTAAAGTGAGCATGTGTGATAGATACACGAAACGAACAAAGTGTGATAGATACACTAAGTGAACAAAGTGTGATAGATACACAAAGTGAACGAAGTGTGATAGATATACAAAGTGAGCAAAGTGCGATAGATATACGAAGTGAGCAAAGTGCGATAGATACACAAAGTGAGCAAAATGCGATAGATACACAAAAGGTGAACGAAGTGTGACAGATACACTAAGTGAACATGTGTGATAGATACACAAAAGGTGAATGTTGTGTGATAGATACACTAAAGGGAGCATGTGTGATAGATACACGAAACGAACAAAGTGTGACAGATACACTAAGTGAACAAAGTGTGATAGATACACAAAGTGAACGAAGTGTGATAGATACACAAAGTGAGCAAAGTGCGATAGATACACAAAGTGAGCAAAGTGATATAGATAAACAAAAGGTGAACGAAGTGGGATAGATACACTAAGTGAACATGTGTGATAGATACACAAAAGGTGAATGAAGTGTGATAGATACACTAAAGTGAGCATGTGTGATAGATACACGAAACGAACAAAGTGTGATAGACACACTAAGTGAACATGTGTGATAGATACACAAAGGGAGCAAAGTGCGATAGATACACAAAAGGTGAACGAAGTGGGATAGATACACTAAGTGAACATGTGTGATAGATACACAAAAGGTGAACGAAGTGTGATAGAGACACTAAAGTGAGCATGTGTGATAGATACACGAAACGAACAAAGTGTGATAGACACACTAAGTGAACATGTGTGATAGATACACAAAACGAACAAAGTGTGATAGGCACACTAAGTGAACATGTGCGATAGATGCACAAAACGAACAAAGTGTGATAGACACACTAAGTGAACATGTGCGATAGATACACAAAACGAACAAAGTGTGATAGTTACACTAAGTGAACATGTGCGATAGATACACAAAACGAACAAAGTGTGATAGATACACTAAGTGAACATGTGCGATAGATACATTATACGAACAATCTTAAACGAAACTTCTTTGAATAAACCGTACATACAATATCGTCTGGTTACACTAGCCTCAAATGAACCGTACATACAATATCGTGCCTGCATAAGAAAGAAACTCAATAGGTACAATATAGTAGAAACACATGTTCAACGTTACATCAAGATACAATTCCAAGACGAGATAAACACGTGCATACACAATACAAGTGGTGCATAGTAATGCAAGTGAAAAATACGTAGTAATGCAAGTGAAAAGTGTGCATAACAATGCAACGAAAAGTGCATAGCAATGCAAGTGAAAAGTGCATAACAATGCAACGTGGCATACACATTCTGTGCACAATAACAATGCATTTTCAATGCAACATCAATAGTATGTTTGAAGTAAAATGTCGAATAAGGAAATACACGCCTTAGCAAGACCAATTCAAACGTAACCTCCGATTTACCTCTCGAAGTCATCACAACGTACTTAAAAGGATACACCTTGCTCTTGACGAGTGACGATGAGCCGTGCATCGAATACGTAAGTCGAAGTTCCCGTGGGGACATTTTGAGCCGAAAATAGTGAACTTTTCTTGCACTTTCTCAAGAGCCAAGGACTCCAATCAGCATAAAAACACACAGGGAGGACAATGAGACCCCGAAGACCACCCAGGAGGGCTACTGACCACCTACCCTACCTGCAGACCACCTGAAAAACTGGTCGGTTGACCAATTTAATGAAATGCAGGGCAGTTTGGTCTTTTGGCCTCGGTTTTATAAGTGTACACCTCCAAGCTTCATTTCATTCACACCTCTAGTGCCAAAATCTCTTACTCTCCCTCCCTAGACCTCTTTTCCTCTTAGATCCGGTCTTTGCACGCGTTTTCCAACGCCCCACGTGAAATTGATTTGTAAAAAACTTTCGATTCTCTTCGTTTTGAATCGATCAGAATTTGTTTTCGGAGCTTCTTTCTCCATTTTCACCATTTGAGGTATGTTTCTCCCGAAGTTTAGCACCTTTTCCAGGGCTTTGACTTTTTTTGACTTTTTCTCTTCTCGAGAGTTGACTTTTGTTGACTTTTTGCAATTTTGGCTCATTTCGCTCATTTTGGCTCATTTTGCACCTTTTTCAGATGGCTAACCACATCACACACGATGGGGATTCTCCGCGAGTAGAGGACGAGCCTGACATCATGCCATTGCCGCCCAGTATTCGGCCTTTCGACCTGGAGAGGTACCACCCTCAGGAGCACGTACTACCACCGAGCACTTTTCATCATTTCACAGATTTTGCGCGACGAGCACCCGCAGACTTGCTACTATGGGAGTCGGAGTCTCACCTGTCTCATCACACGCGCAAGGTGCATACTTCACTTTTACATTTTCTGCGATGTATTTTGCATTTCTTACACATTTCATGCTTGCGCTATGTATTATATTTGTTCGTTCTGAACACATTTACATATACATCACTTCTGCTCACCTTGAACACAACTTACACGTTGCATTTCTACTCATTCTGCACACAACTCACACACAACATTCTATTCATGATGCACACAACTTATAAACTGTATTTCTGCTCATTCTGAACACAGCTCACACAGCATTCTGTTCATTTTGAAAATGAATACATTTGTTCATTCTGCACACAACTCACATAGAGCATTCTGTTCATTCTGAGCACAACTCATACTGTATTTTTGCTCATTCTGAACACAGGTAGCTTCCCGTTTTACCCAGGGATATGGGTCGATCATAGCGAGGGAGCGGTACATGGAGCTCCCAGATAGTGTTCGACAGATCGTTGATGAGACAGGGTTTGGCCCATTTTGCACGGGGTTATCGCGTCTCGCGGTGAACAGGACCCTCCTGGGTGCGTTGGTAGAGAGATGGTGGGACACCACCAACTCCTTCCATTTCTCAGCCACCGAGGACATGACGATGACCCCATATGACTTTTCTTTGCTGACCGGCCTCGACGTGGGAGGTCGGCCTATCCCATATGATTTAGATATAGGTGAGTGGGAGGCAGCCTGGACTTATCTACTCAGAGCCCATCCGCCGATCTACCGATCATCAGACATGGTCAGATACACCTGGTTTACAGAGCAGTACCGAGGGACAATGCCCGAGACTGTTGAGGCCACGGAGTAGTACGCCTGGGGATTTCTGATGTTCCTTCTCGGGACCATATTACTCTCCGACAGGGGGAAGACGGTCGGGCTATATCTTCTAAGTCCTCTAGTAGACCTATCCCAGGTTCGGTAATTCGATTGGGGCGGCGCTGGCCTTGCTACCCTTTACTACTATATGAGCGCGACCTCCCGCGGGCACGGGAACATAGTAGGAGGCTATTGGAGAGCTTAAGAGGTACATTCTGCCCTCTTGATTTTCATTTCTGCTTTTCATTACCTGTACATTGCACACTCCGTACATTGCACACATTACATTCTGCATTTTTTGTGTATTCTATATTTTGACTACCACTGTCTTGCCTTTCACGGCTTTGGATATGCGCCTATTTCCCGACGCTCGCGCCCGATCCGGAGGTTGAGGCACCACTCGAGGTGCCGTACTCGCGCAGATTTGAGGGTCGATGCCAGCCTAGACCCCGAGAGACATTGCCATCTCTTAGGCATTATTTTGACACCATACGGGCGACCGAGGTAATCTAGAACTCTCAGTTCTTCATGCTTTCAGCTTTGGTTTATCTTGCATATTTATGACAACTAATCAATTCATGCACTTGCTATCCGCAGATCACTTGGCAGCCTTGGGTGGCGATGCCAAGGTTTTCTCGGTTCCATTTTGCTTGGGCATGGGGCGCCTCCCGATACCGAATTTTGTTTGAGGCACCAGTCCGCAGAGCCTGGTTTCTCGAGGAGCCCTTCATACACCAGACACTGGGTTATCCCACTAAGGAGATCCCATCACCGCCTCCATTGGACATGCGGTCCACAGAGAGTCTATCTCCCAAGGAGGCTAGCGACCTTATGTTGGGTGCCGACGCAGTCCTTTTCCATGAGGAGGGAGAGTACGCGACATACCTCCACGCATACTTGATGCCCCCACTGACAGGTGTTCGTGCCCCCATGAGGAGAGCTGCTGACATTCCTTCATCGAGCCACGCCCGAGTTACAGGCATCCCTTCGACTAGCAAGGCCAGCACATCGAGAGGTAGGACTAGAGGGATGCCCCCTACTTGGCAGTGCGCTGGGTGGCCAGATCCTCCGACCAAGCTGACAGGCTGGCGGTATGGGACGCCTTACCAGATTTTGCTAGAGCCTCCATTGCCAGATCATCGATATGTCAGTGCCCCTGACTTAGCATCAGTATGCTCCACACCTTTCATCTATCATTTAGATATTTAGACATTCATTCATTCACTGATGACTTGAAATTGCATCTACAGCCTCCTAGAGGATATGTTGAAGGGTTGCTCGAGGCGATGGCCTCACTCGAGGGTATGGTCTTGTGGAGGGAGACCATGCTGTATGCCCACGACATTCCGATATTTTTTAATTGCCTTGTATTTATCATACTTCTGATGATATATCGAAACTAAACATTTCACTTCACTGATTCACTGCGTGTATAGATCATATCCGACACATCACATTCACATACTATAACTGCATGCACTCACTCCATGCATCATACTTGCATCTAATATACATACTTTGGCTAATGTATTCAAACTGCCTTTTTCAGGTCACACCTCTACAGCCCGGGCCACCCAGGCCTTCTCGAGTAACAGGGAGAGGGATCCTGACACGCGGCCGGGGGAGACGTCGAGCGCCTGCTAGACATGATGACGAGTCTAGTGAGGAGAAGGAGGCAGGACATCCTCAGTCAGAGACATCCGTGGGCAGAGGTGATTACACCGGTTCAGGTTCTGAGGGCGGAGATGACGCCGAGGAGGATTCCAAGGATGGCGGCTCTGGTTCAGACAGGGGTGTCGATGGTGGTGGTGCAGAGGCTGCTCAGCCGAAGAGGGTGAAGAGGGCCTCTCGAGCTTGAGCCAGATAGCACCAACTAAGTTGTTTTTGCTTTGTTTTCTTTTTACTAGTAGTTATAGCACATTGCACAATGTTAGGCAGTTTTATTTTCCTTAAAACTTGTACCCTGTTGTAAAAACAAACCATGATGGAATGAAAACAACTTTTTCTTCAAAAAGTGTTACATTTGTATTCTAAGCATGGCATCGCATCGCATCGCATCGCATCATTTTACACAAAAATGAGATTTGATGGAAATTGAACATTCATGTATTGCCAAGTCAGGCAGTGAACCAATGTAACAAACAAAACAACTCGAAGAACAATTTGATAAACGAATTACAACAACTCGATAAGAAAAGAGCAACAACTCGATAAACAAATCACAACAACTCGATAATCAAAGAGCAACAACTCGATAATCAAAACTTAACAACTCGATAAGCAAATGCATATTGGATAAACATAGCGACAGGATGCATCTAAAGCATAAATAAACTCAGACCTTCAGCATTCTCAGCACATAGGAAGGCTAGGGACTCTTTGCTGGAGAGAAGAAGTGGTTGTAGACCACTTTTTGCTCACTACTGACCACCAAAACAGATTGCCGACCACTTTTGCGGTCTACAGACCAGAAAATGTGGCTGGTCAACCAGAAAAAGTGGTCGGCCGACTAGTGAGGTTGGGGACCTCCAGATTTTTGCTACTTGTCCTCTAAACAGTGCCTTATCCTCCATAAAGGTTCCAGCTTCGTGATTCCTTCATTCTAACTCAATTTTTGCACCAAATGGAGGCATTTCTTGTCCAAAATCTCACAAATTGGATTGCTAGCCTGGATAGTTGGAAATGGTGAATTTTCGGGGCTTCGGAATAAATGCCCTATTCACGCTGAGCCGCAACCCGCTGCGTTTTCCATTCCTTCATGCTGCAACAAGGTGTTGGAATCTGGTAACTCATGTTTTTAGCTTTGGCGGACAAGAAATGTGTCCCACTTTCGAAGACTTCCAAGCTTTGATGGAGTCCGAACGCGATGAAGAGATCTCGCCCCAATTCCACTTCGGCCACATCCAAGCCATAGGATGGATGTGCGGGCTCACTTTGCATGACGCTCGGTCCTTGATCCGTGACGGAGAACAAGACATCTCGGGCTTGATTCGTCAGTTTTTTGATGCCAATGACCGCGGTGATCATCACTGGCAGGGTTTTCGGCGACATGCGCTTTGCTTGTGCATGTTGTCCCATTTCTGGCTTGCCCCAGGTTCCAGTGGGTCTAGCGTCTATTTGATTGAGATTGCCCACGGCTTAAAAGAGGGCAAGAGCTGCATTGCCATGGCGCTAGTTGAGACAGTGATGGGTTTGGATGATTTCCATCACCGAGAGACGACTAGATTCACGGGGAGTCCACTACTGTTGCAGGTAATGTTTTGCCACCCTATCTCACATATGTTTCTCACATCACTCGGCCATCTGGCTCGGTTTTTCTCTCAAAACGCTTTTCTAACTTTTCTCTCCACGTACACCTCTCTATTCTTTAATCTCTCATTTTTCATCACTCCCCGGATATGGTTGATGGATAAGTTGAAGGTTGTGGACTCATACCCAGCATATTCAGCTCGCAGCTATTTCTTCCGGCGATGTCTAGTCGATGCCCCTGATGAGGAATGGTGGTGCAAATGGATGTGCAGTCTATCCGCTGTCAACATTGCTTGGCGCTGCCCTTGGCTTAATTTACGGGTGATGAGCTACAGCATGTGTTGCCAGCCCAGGATTCAATTGATCGGCCTAACACACTGTGCCTTTTACTTCCCATTTCGAATCTGGTGCCAATTTGAGCATGATCACACTTTCCTGGAAAAGAGGATAGAGTACCCTATCGCATTTTCAGTCCGAGGCGCCAAGCTAGCTCGGTATGCCACAGCATGGAGGACGAGAGAGCTTCTGGCTCCCGCTCCCACTTTCAGTTGCACCCTCTCTAATGAGTGCGTAGCTTGGCTCGATGAAGAGGCGCAGGTCGGGCATGCTTTGGTATCAGAGGCTTCGACCAGCTCTGGGAGGGGGCGTAGGAACACCTGACTATGCCCCGAATTTATTGCTTTAATCAGTACTTTCAAGTTTTCTTTATGAATGTAATAAAAAGCAACTTCAATTTGTATTCAAGAGTAGGAGAACTCTGTACTGAAATTAATGTAATTGAAGGTTGTGGGTACTGAAAATTTTCCGTTTGGTCCAAAAATGGTCTAAGTCGTAAAAAGATTAATTTGATTAAAATCAACTTTTATTAAAACTTTTCAAAACCATTTTCGATATGGATCACAACTGGACACGCCCGAGATCTATCACTGAGATATACAACCCCGGATCCAAATAACTGGAAAGTTGCCCCTAGTCTGAACAGCACTGCACTGGAGATCACAACCGAGCTCTTGAATGCAGAATAAACAAAGATGACCAACATGATCACATAGATAAAGTTGATTTGGAAGTGTTTATGGTTGGACTTTAGAATGAAGTTGCCTACGTATCCCAAAGATGGGAATCAAGCCTTATGTAGTTCGGTTCAGGTTCACTCGTCTATTAGCACTCTCCTTTTGCGCTCTAACTTTTGCCAAGGCCGTAATTTCTGGGTTTTCAACCTTGCGAGCTCAGTTTTTATTATTTCAAATTTTTCATGCTCTAACTTTTTCCTAGGTCGCCCTTTCGGGTTTTCGGCCTAGCGAGCCACTCAGGGAAAGTATTTCTTCAACTTCCCTATGTTGATCGGCTGGGAGAACTCAAGGCCATCTAGGTCCATCAGAACGACAGCTCCACCCGACCAGATAGACTTGATGATGTAAGAATCAGTCCAATTCGGTCTGAACTTGCCCCTAGGGTCGTGGATGGGAGCTCGGTTGTCTTTGAGCACTAGATCCCCCTCTTTCAAATTCCTGGACTTAACCTTCTTGTTGAAAGCCCTGGCAATTCTTCGTTGATAACCCTGGACATGATACAGTGCTTTCAGCCTTCTTTCATCAAAAAACATGAGTTCTTCAAACTTGCTTTACTGCCAATCTGCCTCAGCTATCTGGCACTTAGTCAATACCCGTAATGATGAAACCTCAACTTCGATAGGCAGAACAGCCTCCATCTCATAAACCAAGGAACACGAAGTTGCCCTAGTAGAAGTTTGAATTGAAGTTCAGTATCTCCAAAGAGCAAATGGCAACTTATCTGGCCAGTTCCTGTAGGTTTCCACCATCTTCTATAGAATGTGCTTGATGTTCTTGTTGGCGGCCTCAACTACTCCGTTGGTTTGCGGCCGACATGTAGATGACTTATGAAAAGCCACGTTGTACTTCTCTAACAAGTCGATCACCTCCTTCTTGAAATGGGAGCCATTATCCGAAATAATCTCATTCGGGACCCCATAACGACAGATAATGTTGTTTTTGATGAACTTAGCAACATGCGATGCCTTCAACACTGCGTAAGATTGGGCCTCAACCCACTTCGTGAAGTAGTCTATCGCTACCAAAACGTACTCATGCCCGTTGGACCCCTTCGGAGTGACAACCCCAATTACATCAATCCCCCAGACTGAAAATGGCCATGGCAAAGTCATGTTGTACAGCTTCGACGGCAGAATGTTCATGCGGTTTGCATGGATCTGACATTTGTGGCATCGCCGGACAAAGCCAATACAATCCTCCTCCATGGTCGACCAGTAATAACCTCGCTCATGTGCGTTCTGCACTCTCCTTCATGCAGGCGCTTGAACTCTTCAGCATCAACGCATAGCTTATGCATCCCGAGATGACCCCTCTTGTACAGTTTACCCCCGCAGACGATGAACTGAGCAGCCACTCTTCGAATTGCCCTCTCATCTTTGGCATTTGCTCCTAGTGGATAAGCTTTCTTTTCGAAGAAGTTCCAGATGTCGTAATACCAGGGGTTTTGATCTTGTACCTCATCTATGGCGGCAATCAGCTCGTAGGCCGGCACAAATTTCTATTCGATGATGATCGGACACATCCGGACTCCGAAAGGGATGTCTATCATAGAAGATAGAGTTGCTAATGAATCAACAAACCTGTTGTTCTCTCTCAATAGATGAGCGAAGTTCAGTTTCTCAAATCGAGGAATCAGAACGTCCAAGGCCTGGTGATAAATTCTCATCTTTTCTTCTTTAACTTTCTAATCTCCTTTAGCTTGAGATACAACAAGGTTCGAATCCCCGATGACGTCCAACCGTTTTGCCCCTAGTTCCAGGGCAGCTTCTAGTCCAGCAATACATGCCTCATACTCTGCCTGTACGACACTTTGAACCGGAGTTTAAATGCTAGAGGTATACGGGAATTGTCAGGTGCTGTCAGCAACACCCCTATCCCATACCCGTATTGGTTTGACGCTCTGTCAGAGTACATCGTCCAAGTCTCTTCTTCGACATGTAAAATGGCCTCATCAGGGAACAGATACCTAACTGCTTCATCCCCTTCAACTGGGTGGTCAGCTAGGAACTCCGCTACCGCTCTCCCTTTCACTGACTTACGGGTCATATACTTCAGATCAAATTCGGAAAGTAGAAGCAACCAACGGGCTAGCCTACCCCTAAGTGCTGGTTTCTCAAAAAGATATTTGATGAGATCTAATCTCGAAACCAGTATTACAGAGTGAGCTAATAGGTAGTGCCTCAACTTCCTGGTAGCCCATACTAAGGCCAGACAAGCCTTCTCCAGCGAAGTGTAGCATGTCTCATAATCCAGCATTTTCTTGCTCAGGTAGTAGATAGCCTTCTCTACTTTGTCCTCAGACACCTATGCAAGCATGCAGCCCATTGTCGTTTCGGTCACTAATAGGTACAGAATTAACGGTTTCCCCGGCTTAGGCGATAACAACACAGGTGGGTTCTGTAAATATTGCTTGATCTGCTCGGAAGCAACTTGGCATCGGTCGTCCCATTGGAACGTCTTTCCTTTCTCCAGGAGACCAAAGACTGATTCACAAGTCAAGGTTAACTTTGCAATAAACCGTCTTATGAATTGCACTTTACCCAGAAAGCCTCGCACCTCCTTTTTAGTCCTTGGTGGTGGCATTTCTACAATGGCCTTGATTTTAGAAGGATCGATCTCGATACCCCTTTGTGTGACCAAGAACCTCAGTATTTTCCCTGCTGTAACACCAAATATACATTTCTGAGGATTCAGCCACAACCGATACTCTTTGATCCATTGGAAGAATTTGTGGAAGGCGATGTAGTGGCCCTCTCTTTCCTTGGACTTGACAATCATGTCGTCCACGTACACCTCAACCTCTTTCTGGATCATATCGTGCAAAATTGTGGTCGCAGCCCGTTGATACATAGCGCCAGAGCTCTTCAAGTCGAATGGCATCACCCTATAACAATAGGTTCCCCACGGGGTGGTGAAAGCAGTCTTCTCCCTGTCTTCGGGTGCCATCAAAATCTGATTGTAGCCTGAAAACCCATCCATGAATGAGAGCAGCGCATGTCCAGCAGTGAAGTCCACTAATTCGTCGATATGCATCAGAGGAAAGTCATCCTTCAGACTAGCTTTGTTCAAATCCCTAAAGTCCACACATACCTGAATTCTGCCGTCCTTCTTGGGCACCGGAACTATATTGGCCAACCAAGTAGGGTATTTAGATACCAAACGGAATCCTGCGTCAATCTGGTTGGTGACCTCCTCTTTGATTTTCAGAGCCCAGTCCGGGTGGATCCTTCATAGCTTCTGCTTAACAAGTCGGGCCTCTAGGTCAAGAGGGATCCGGTGCAGTACAATCTCAGGATCGATTCCAGGCATGTCTTCGTAGGACCGCATGAAAACATCTTTGAAATCTTTTAATAAAGCGACTAAGCGCTCGCGCTCCTTCGAAGACAACGTGGACCCGATTTGGACCAGCCGCAGATCCTTCTCAATACCAACGTTAATTGTGGTGATTTCATTAACCAAAGGTTTTACAAACCTCTCCTGCTCTTGATCACTCAAACGTTGTAAAACCGAAGGAATTTCTTCCTTGTCGTTTTCATCAAAATTTTGAAAATCTTAATTAATGCAATAAATTAAAGGCACAGAAAAGTACTCGGATGCCACAGCCGTACCATTCTCATTAATAACATCCAGCCCGCTTGATTCCTCTGTTACAACAGACTCAAAGGAAAAAGAAAAAGACGACCTAGACAGGATAATGGCATCCGAGTTATAACCCCCAAGAATACCGGACTCAAACTCAGACTCAGACGAGCTGGAACCTGATTCTGACTCCACAGACTCAGTGGAATCAGATTCCGGCTCACTACCTGACCCGATGCCGCTAGATAAAAAGCCCTCCTCGTATTGCCAGATGAGGGAGGGTGCGATAGATGCATCAAGAATGCCTAAAGATGGGCCCATAGCCGCTTCATCCCCGATCATGGAAATTAAGAAGTTCTCCCCCAAGCACTCTGGTACGATCAGAAGATCTGGAAGGAGACAAGCTAGTGCTACCCCCATCTCAGTTTCTGTGCTCTCGAAATCCTCCTCCTTGCACTGCTCAGCCTCAACTGGTGGGTCTGTCTGCTCTTTGGCAACTTCATCCCCGGACAATTGCAAGTTAAAGAAAATTTCAAATCCGGGCAAGCGCCGCCTCTCTGCATTTAGCCATGGCTCCGGAAAGCCGCAGAACGGGAAATCTTCCCCCTCCCGGACAAATTGTCCGTTGAGGGTCCCCTAGATAGGCCGGTGCACCAACTCATAATGCTTCCCGGCTTGCTTTGCCCTAGCTTTTCTGGCCATCTCTCTTCCATTCCTCGCCCAATCCTCTTTAGTAGGCAGATAACCTAGGCCAAAGGTATATGGGTTGTGCAGCACTTTGGCTGGTGCTGCAACGCCCTTCCGGCCGCTTTGCCCTAATCCCATTTTGGGCATGTGTTGAAGCTTGTTCATAAGTTAGACAGAATGTGTGTTGACATATAGCCCCTCATCAACAGCTAGAATATTTTCTACAACCCGGGCCACAGCTAGGGTAAATCCTGACAAGACTACATCCTCCGTGCCATGCTCAATCTCCAGAATTGGTGTAGAAACCTTTGGCAGTGGATGTATCGAAGAATTCCCAAAAACAATTGCCACCTCCTTCCCGTATGGGTACTTCAGCATTTGGTGCAAGGTGGAAGAGACAGCCTTCACTTGGTGTAGCCACAGCCACCCCAGGAGTAGATTGAAGGTGGCCGGGACATCCAAGACATGAAACTCAATATCCTATTGCCCCGGACCAACCTGAGTACGAATCTGTACAGTTCCCATCGCCTCTCGGCTGGTATTATCATAGGCCCGTATCACCTGGGCAATTGGCACAAAATCCACGGGCTTCAACCTGATAGAATATGTCGTTCTCGACGGACACACATTGATAGTAGATCCTGTGTCAACAAGGACCACCGGTATCCATTTCTCTCTACACTCGACAGAGATATAGAGCGGTTTGTTATGATTTGAGCTCTCAGGCGATAGTTCCTTGTCAGTGAAGGTCAAGGTCAGGGAAGCTCCTCCCAGGAAAACCAGCCCTACTAACTATGCGGCCACGGTATCGATTGAAAGCTTGGCCCTGTCCATTGCAGAAAGGACAGCTTGTTTGTGGACTCTTGAGGCCATAAGCAGTCCCTAGATGAAGATGTCTGCTTGGATTTTCTTAAGCTGTTTCAGTACAGCCTCCTCCTCGAGCAGTTTTTCCTTCTGCCTCTTCGCTTCTTTGTCCTTCTCGGATGCCTCGGGTTAATCCGAGTCTGGGGGCTTGAAATACCGCGCACTTCTGGTCATATGATCAACCTCCTCAACATACCAGGTGTCATCTAGTTGATTCTGCTCCCAATCTTTGTCAGTGTGGGCAAGACGTAAGTCGTCGTCTTCCCACCACATGCCATCGACAACCGACACACAGCTGTCCGGTTCCGTTGCAACTGTTTCTGTGCTCGCGACACATTTTGTCCCCGCAGGGGCCTTGGCCTTCCTAACCCTCTCAAGATCCTCAATCTTTTCTTGCCCAAGACGCTTGAATGCAGCCTCATATTTAGTGACTACTGTACTCAAACTGCCCGAATCCTGAGCAAAATTCTTAGCATCGGTGCTCTCCAGTGATGCTTCTTGATTCTCAGCCATTCTGGCCACTGCTGATGTTCCTATTTCTGACGGTCCCTGTTCTGGCTGAGGTGCCTCAACAACATCTGGCTCATCACTGAGCCACCCTGTATTTCCTGCCAATCCATCCAGATCAGACCAGTTGACAGTCACATCCCCCGGATCCTGTTCATTGAAGAATTGCAGATTCGTGATATCCTCCTCCAGCTCTGCTAGGTCATCTAACCACTAACTCGGTCCATCCTCCCGAACCACACTGATCTCTGCTCCAACCAGCAACTCTACCACTCGGGTTGTACACAAAGCTCCCAGACCCCTCGAGCTCTGAATCAACATTCTCATCTACCCCCAAAGTCATCCTAGTTTTGTCTTCAACAGTCACCACCACTGGTTTGAGTTGACTTAGGAAGGTGCTCAACATGCACAAGTCTGTGCTGTCTGGGATGAACACCTCAGGCTTGGATAGGTGAGAGGATGTGATATATATGCTCGGGTCATATGAAATGGCCGCGGTTTGGATCAGGTTGATGTGTTTGGGTGGTGGAGCTTGGTTATGTGGTGGGAGGGGGTTGGTGGTGACATTCGGCTTTTGTGGTGGTGCAATTACCTTATTGTCGATGAGATCCTGGATCTCATGATACAACCTGAAGCACTGGTCGGTGTCGTGACCGTGTTGTTCATGGAAGGCATAGTATTTAGTCGAGTCATGCTTTGGAAGGAGAGGATCGGGTAGAGGCCGTTGTTCTAACGGTTTTAGATGTCCTTTCTTGATTAGGACTCCCAGAGCTTTGGACAAAGGCATATACAGCAGGGTGAAAGCCCTCTTGCCTCGAGGTGGATAATTCGGAGTTTGGGAGTTTCAAGTGGAAGTACCAGCGAAGGGATTGGCTGTTTTTGGAGTGGTGGTGGTGACCATGCCCACATCAAAAGTTCTGGCAGCTGCAGCACTACTCGTACCTGCATTTGAACTGCGGGTAAATGCCCTCTTGGGCTGCTCTCTCTCATGGTCAATCAGACCCTGCATCATAGCCAATTAGACCCTGCTTCATGGCGTCTTCAATCTGTACCCCAATCTCGTGTAAATCCGCAAAGGTGGGAAGGGGTAAGACGATCATTTTTTGCATCAGCTTGGGTTGGAGGTTGCGCACAACCAGCTTGGGTTGGAGGTTGCGCACAACCAGCTTGGGTTGGAGGTTGCGCACAACCATCTGTATCTGATCCTTGTCGACTGGCCTGATGGTCATCATAGAAGCTTTGGCCCTCCAATGGGTTACAAAGTCAGAGAAGCCCTCTTTCGGCTCCTGTCTGGTTGTCTCGAGATCACGAGTTGTGATCTCGATCTACGTGTTGTAGGAGTATTGAGCTATAAAGGCCTCAGCCATCTCCTCCTAGCTTCTCTTGATAGAGTCCTCCAACTTTGCGTACCAAATAGCCGTAACACCCAACAGGGTCCGACCGAAGAGGGAAAGCTTTTGCAATCTGGAGAGGCCCATTGGCCTTAGGATATCCGAGAACAATCGCAGATGTACCATGGGGTCCCTAGAATCGTCAAAATGGTCTACATGCAGCATCTTGGATCGGTCCGGTATAGTCACTGCCGAATCGGTATATCCATCCTATCTGTCCGAAATGGAATCAACGCCTTGAGCTTTTTTAAACAGCTTTTCTAACTTGCTCACTTTCAGCGCTGTGGGCTCCACCTCAAATTCAAACGGAGTATCCACTAGATTGGCCGGTGCTTTGGATAGCTGAGGTAGGATTGGGGGTGGAAGTGGCCCCGTTGGGACGTCCGTATTCTCCTAGACGTTTGCAGTTTCCCTGAGTGTTGGAACTCTAGGTGGGGGTGGAGGTGGATGCGAAGCAGATGCTCCGGCTTACTGTGGTTGTTGCAATTGCTGAAGTCTGGCAATCAGCTCTGTCTGTTGAGCTACAACCTCTGCCTGACGTGCGACAACCTCTACCTGGCGGGCAGCATCCCGCTGCATGGCTTGCATGGTCTCTTGGAGCTGACACATCATGTCCTCCATACTTTCCATAAGGTGCTGATCTAACTGAACAACAGGTATATCTCTATAGACGTCCTCGAACACCCCGGGAGGATGAGTCCCATTCTATTCATATTGGGTTCACTACAGTTCAGGACTCTCAAATTGTCACGGTTCTTAATCTGAACCAAAGAGTCCAAATCTGACAAATCGTTTTGAGAAAAACAAATTTTTAGAAAAGAAGTGCCAAAGATGGACTGCTTTGCCAGATACAGAATCGCCACCTAAATATTTTATTTTGGGAAATTTAGGAAACCCTGACACGGTGCCAAAGGTCACGTGTCCGTCATCACCAAAGTTGCCTCGGCTCGGGAACTTGGGTACGATTGGGGAAGGTCAACTATGAGCACCCCCTCTCGCCCGATCAAAGATCGGCCTCTACTAACCGTGATATCTTGTTTTAAAAGCATTATGTGTTCCTATTCCGGTTATTAGCCTAGAATTGCTATGTTATGCGCACAGCAAACAAGTATAGACTAGATCGCCTAATTTGGAACAAAGCATCGCATATCCGTTTGTTTGGAAAATGTTTTGAAATTTGCTACTCGCGAGTAGGCTAAAACACGAATTTTGATGAGTTGTTCCAACTCAAGCAATCCAACCTTCACCCACAGGCATTCAGGCAGTTCATATCACATAAGCATCTAGCCATATGGTAAGCATGTTGTCATGTTAACATTCACACTCGTGCGAGATGCTAAAGCACAAAATACTTACAGGGTACTCCAAGCCAAAACAAAGAACTCGTTAGCAATCAATGTATGATCCAAGTCCATGTTAAGTGCCTAATGCAACGCATACAGATTGCAATTAGGATAGGCCCGGCTAATCCTAGGATGTCAAGTGAAATGTAACCATTTGATGCACATATTCAAGTTTAGATTTGAAATACTATGCAGTGAGTTTGATGCGCCATGCCCGATGTATGCAATACTGATGAATGATGCACGCATGCATAGCATTAGGATGCTAAATTAAATATGTCCTAGTACTAACCATCAAAAAAGGTAAGTGAAAGGGAGAAAGAAGTGGGGGTTGGAAGACATGCACACACTCACCCACACTTATTACAAATTTGCCCTCGCTCAGAGGGACCAAAAGAATAATACAATTAATTAACCTACAAGCTAATTAAATATTATAGACCACCTAATTAATTAACAAATCAATTAAGCAAAGAAAGCGATAAAAGTCCTCGGGAAGAGGGTCCAATGCATGCGCGCTCAGTTTCGCTCGGGAGTCCATTGCCATGTACAAGTTGCCTCTGTTTTCCCTACTCTGCTCCTCTGAGAATGGCACAATTCCCAAGGAACACTATCTAGGCATTGGGGAACACCACCGGCCATAAGGAATGGTCACCGGCCATAAGGAATGGTCACCGGCCATAGGGAATGATCACCGGCCACTGGTTAAGCTCTCGGCCATCCATACTTGGTCGGTCGGCACTAAAGATGGCCGGCCGGCCAAAGCTTCCTACAGAATCCTCTTTTGACGACAGCAGAGGGCAAAACAAGGCATGACAATGCATTCTAAGCAAATGTGTGCACCAACACATCCCTTATCATGTTTATGACTCAAATGGACATGGTTCTTGGTTCTCGGACCACCAATCGTGCATTTCAATGCGTGATGACCCAAGGGACCAAGTGTGCCATTTTGATTTCGAATGTAATGCAATGCATATAAACATACAAGGGAGCCTTCAACCTCTATCATGGCTTGATCAAGAGGTGAGGCATGCATGCCAATGTAATGCAACCTAGGCATGTGAACTAGGCATGCAATATGAACATGCAAACAAGTAATGATGCTAGGCACACAACCTAAGGAATCAGTCATGCAAGGCATGGAAAGACAAGCATACATAATGTAATGTGGGCATGCAAGTAGGCAAGGCATGTGACAACATGTTAGGCAACTTAACCAAGATAAATGCATGCCAAATGCAAAGCCATTTAAACATGCAACAACACCTGATAAGTCAAGTATGCAATCAACACACAAGGTGAGCAGGCCACAACATGCGAGAATGGACTTAGACGAATTTAGGCAGCCCTCAAACAAGCCTAAAACAGTGGCCAACATGCTCAAGGATGGAAGCCAAAACACATACAAATAGGCATGCATGCAAGGTCCAACACTTAGGCACGTAGAGAAAACTTTCAAGCACACTTAAAAGAGAATAAACATGGACCAATGGCATGCATTATAAGCTCTGAAATTGCATGGAAAAGAGGTGCCAAACAGACCAATCAACACAAGCAAAGTATTCAACCATGGCCGAAACTCAAGGCAAGCTAAAAGGGTATTGAGCTACACTTAGCAAAACCAAACATGGAAGGATTTAAACAACCAAAATCAGAGTTTTAGCATGTTAAAACAAAGCCAAAAACACATCTAGATGGCATCTAAATGGTCTAAACATGCAAGCATACAAAAGAGGCCAAACATGGAGCATAAGATGTCAACCGTATAAAGCATTAAAGGGACATCAAACGCAAGCATACAAGCATGCCATGAGGACTGAAATGACATGCTAAGCGGTTCCAAACCACTGAAATGATGCAAGCAATGCATGCTCCACACTCACACACCCAAGGCCTACAAACCAAAATGCAAGGTGGCTACACTAAGCATCTCATGGTCGACCAAAATAACCAAAAACAGAGCTTAAGCATGCTAAAATGAGCACAAAAGCTTCACAAAGCTCAGCCAAAAGCATGCTAGAAACAACGCTCAAAGCATAAGGCATGTTAAGGCAATCCATGGCATTACAAGACATGTATGCAAGGCAAGCATGGTGTGTCCAAACCAAGTAAAAACAGAGGTAATATATGGCAAAATGCTACCAAATAACACTTAAGACATGGTCAACATGCACTTAGAAATGATGCTCACACATGAGGCTATGATGGCCATTATTGAAGACAACAAGGAGAGGGGATGGCCCTCTCCTTCTTAGGACCTCAAGGCACCATCCTCACCACTGAAATCCCTCAAGATTTCATTGGTGAGGAGGCCCAAACAAAGTGGTCCCGGAGCTCACCAAAATAGCACAATAATAGGGCCAAACAAGGCCTAAGAGGGGTCAAATAACCCCAAACAACAAAACACTCTTAAACAACTATTTAGAGCAAGAAAAAACAAGACTTTTATATGTTATAAGCTAAACTCAAAAACAGGTGTAAGGCAGTCAAAAAAGTTATGCAAAAATGGGAAATAAAGGTCAAGAACACTCACCCTTGAAGAACACTTCCAAGATCGCAAGACCAGACCTCTTCTTGGATCAATACTAGCTTAAAAAGTTCAAGATCAACCCTCTAATGCCTCTGCAACTAAGGAAAGGTGTAATGGTAGGTGTTTGTGTGCAATAGTAAGAACAAACAAACACTAATACACCAAAAGGAGGAAGAGATATAGAGATAGAGTATATGTAAACCCTAACCCTAAAACTCAGAGCTCTGAAGCTTTTTTTTGTCAACCCTAATGGAGTGAGAAGAGGCTCCCTCTTATAGAGCTCACTCTTGCAAAGCTTCTCAAGTAAGCTAGTCAAGAGGGAGATCCCTCCATACACGTGTATGGAGGGGAGCAAAGTGGGTGCCAACTATCAGAGCTGGCACAAAAATATCTGAAAAAGCAGATGAACAATGGTCGGCCAGCCAAAAATGCAATTTGACCAAAATAGATGGCCGGTCGACCATCTAGAGTGCCGATCAGCCAAATATTTGGCCGATGGAAACAAAACACAGGCGATGGCCTCAAGCCTTGGCTGGTGGAGTGTGGGGATAGCCAACAAGCCATTCCCTGCCCCTCAAAGGAAAAACACAAGTGTTTGGTGCAAAACCAAGCACAAAACAGTCGAGTCGAGAGATCCTGAGGCAGGGCGCATGGCGGAGACCTCCGGGAACTCAAGACAAACACAAACATGGATGATCACCGAGTGTTCAAACGGTAACGTCCAAGTCTTGAGGACGGTCAAAACTGGGGTGTCTACAGTTGCCCATCTTTGACTGAACTCGAAAGTCATAAGAATGATGGGAGTGAGTGTCAAAGCCCAAAGACGACCTATTTTTGACAAGGCCGAAGACTTAGACAAAGCATGCAAGACAATAAAGATATGCACCCAAAGGCAGGGGCGAAATGCAACTGAAAATGCAAGAAGCCGAGCATTACTTATGATCATACAAAGAAAGCTGTAACGAAGCACATAATATGCGACAGTTTTAAGCTAGCAAACACAAATCCAACTACTTACAATGCAGAAAGGATGTAAGAGAATTATGCAATTCTCGATACGTCTCACTCGGAGAATACAATACCTGCGCGATTCACCTGGTTGCACCAACTTCAAATGAACCGTACATACAATATCGTGCCTGTAAAAGAAAGCAACTTAACAGGTACAATATTGCTAGCAACATGCATGACAATGCAAAATGAATGCGAAATGATATGCAGTATATACAAAACTATGTATAAACAATGCAAACGATAATGCAATGCAATTAAATCATAATCGAACCACGAGCGGTACAAAACCACACAAATGTCAAAGAGATGATGGAGATGCAAAGTCTGTCTACCATAGAAAAGGTGCCGCAACCCTCAAACCAACATACCAGCGTGGAATAGGCGCGTACACATGCAGAACTATAAGTGATGTAGACAGACACAAGAATACGTAATTGGGTGGAATGACATAAGTGGGGAAGTGACGCGCTGAGGAAAGACCATGACCTTAATACTGGATGCAAAAATTGCACTACAATGTAATATATACAATGGATATGGCGCGCGGGCCAAACCAAATCTTGCCTAGGAAAGGCATGTACACATACAAGCCATGTCTAACACAGAAAAGGTGCCGCAACCCTCAAACCACAATATCAGCAGTGGAATAGGCGCGTACACATGCAGAACTGTGCTTCAATGCGAAAAGTAAGGGTACATACCAAACCAAGCTCAACATGGAAAGGCGCAAGACATAGATGGGGGTGATGCAGCAAATGCATGCAAGCTATAATGCAATATATACAACATGCAATGGATATTTACAATGCAATCTGCTGGGAAGAAATGCAATGGATGCAAATGTAGTATTCACAGTAGATAAGGCACGCGACCAAACCTTGTTTTTCCTAGGAAAGGCATGCACACGTACAAACCAACGTTTAACACAAAAACGGTGCCGCAACCCTCAAAGCAACATACCAGCGTGGAATAGGCGCGTACACAAAAGTCTCAGATCTGTGTTTCAACGCGAAAAGTACGGGCACATACCAGGCCAAGCTCAACCTGGAAAGGCGCAAGCCGTAGGTGGGGGTGATGCAGTGAATGCATACAAGCTACAATGCAATATTTACAATATACAATGGATGGAATGTATACAGTGGATGCATGACATATGCAGTCTATACAATGGAATGCATGACATATGCATTATATACAATGATGCATGACATATGCACTATTTACAATGGAATGCATGACACATGCAATATATACAATGATGCATGACATATGCAATATATACAATAAAATGCATGTTTTTGTTTTGTTGTTTTTTGAAATTTTTTGAAATGCATGTGTTTTTTTGTTTTTCTTTTCTTTTTTTTTGTGAAATGCAAATGCATGATGATGCATGATGATGCATGTGAACTTGAATGCGCAACAACGCGTGTCGCTCGAAATACATGATGATGCATGATTTCGAAATGCACGACAACGCGCGGCTTTTGGGATGCATGAAAATGCATGAACCTGAAATGCGCGACAACGCGCGGCTCTTGAGATGCATGAAAATGCATGAACTTGAAATGCGCGACAATGCGCGGTTTTAGATGCATGATAATGCAAATGAGGTGCACTTGACGACGCGATCCAAAGAATGTGCATAGTAATGCAAGTATGGCGTGTACAATAATGCGAGTGAGGGATGCATGACAATGCAACCGAGCAGATTTAAGGTCTCGCCAGACCAAGCGGGTTTAAGGCCTCACTAGACCGAGTGTATTTAAGGTCTCGCCAGACCGTGGAAGGTGCATGACAATGCAAGCATAATGACGTGCATGACAATGCGAGATATGTGCATAACAATGCGAATGCAACGACATATGTCCCAACGTGCGTTCACATCAAAGCGTTGTAAAGCAACACATGTAGGGCAACTTTCGAATCTTGAAAGAGACAAAAGGATACAAAAAGGATACACCGCACCCGTATTCAAGTGGTACGCGCAGAAGACACGGTCTGAGGTCAAAACGGAGACCGGTTGAGCTTCGGAAATGCACTTTCTTGCACTGTCTTGAGCAATGAAGGCCCCAAACCACACATCTGACCCAAGTAAGGTTGTAGGAGGCTCATCGGCCAACAAAGGAGGTCACCGACTGCCCACCGGCAACAAAAATAGTCCACCGGCCAAATATTTGGCCGACTAGCCAAAAGTTCCTGAATCGGGGCAGTTTGGTCTTTTGGCCTCGGGTCTTTTAAAATAGGGCCTCTAGCCCTATTTTCTTCACTTGTTCGTGGTCAAAAATTGCTCCTCCCTCTCTCTAGGTTATTTTCCTCCCTTCCATTCACCATTTTCTTCGATTTTCGTGCCCGTTTTGTCGTTCGATTCGCGAATACCTTCACGTTTCGAACATTTTGAACCGAACAAAACTTTGTTTCGGTGTCTCTTTTTCGATTTTTGCCACTCAGGGCTTGTTTCCCTCGAGTTCACTTCGATCCCTGTGCCTTTTCCGCACCCCGGCTTTTTCAGCCATTTTTCACCCTCCCGGGATTGACTTCCGTTGACTTTTTGCATTCTAGCCCAGTTTCCACATTTCCGGCCATTTCCACACTCTCTTTGAGATGGCAGACGATCTTCCACAGGGCGGGACTCCCCCGGAGCATGAGATGACCCCGAGGCCGAGCTCCTCCCCTTAAACGTCCACCCGTTCGATCCGGCGACCTACCAGCCGGCGATTCACATACTGCCACCCAACGGACTTCGCCAGTTCAGGAGCTTTGACAGGACGGCGCCTCCAGAGCTTCTCCTGCTTGAGCCGGAGTCACATCTATCATACGGCGCTTCTGAGGTATATTCTCCCCCGTTTCATTTTTCGCAATGTAGAACATTTAACTGCCAAAGTAGATCCTGTTCTTTAACTGCTTAACCCGGATACACTGATACACTGCATGCTGTAGTTGACTGTGAATACATTTGTACTTGATATCTGTTTGAATCTGAACACGTGCACACAGGTTGTATTGTCACTGAACCACCCAAACACACTGGCACATCGCATGTTGTAGTTCACTGTAAGCACACCGGCGTCCGATATTTGTTTGAACTTGAAAACGTGCACGCACGCTGTTTTGTCACCAATTCTGAATGCTCTTCAAAACTATACATTTTATATTGCTTTGCAACTGTTTTGCTTGAACACAGGGAGATTCCCATGCCTTCCGGGGGTATGGGAATGTCGCCGCCCGTGATTGGCACATGGAGTTGCCCGATGCGGTCCAACACATCGTAGACCAGGTCGGCTTCGGTGCCTTCTGCAGAGGACTCTCCCGGCTTACTGCGAGCAGGCCTCCTCTCGCCGCTTTGGTGGAGAGGTGGTGGGACACCACTGACTCGTTCCACCTCTCTGTCGTGGGAGACATGACGATGACTCCCTATGACTTCTCGATGCTCACCGGCATTGGGGTAGGGGGTGATCCGATCCCTTTCGACACCGACATGGATGAGTGGGACGCTGCCCAGATACACTTGCCTGGCACTCAGCCGCCACTCGCTCTAGCAGGGTATGTCAGATATTCGTGGTCCGAGGACCACTTCCGGGCCTAGGCGCCTACCACTCAGGAGGAGGTGGAGCGGTGCACACGCGGCTTCCTCATGTTTCTGCTGGGGATGACTATTTTCGCCGATCGGGCGAACACCGTGCCCCTCTGCTTGCTGAGCGCTTTGGTGGACGTGACCAGGATCCTGTGCTATGACTAGGGTGGAGCAGCCTTGGCCACCTTATACGGATACATGAGCTCGGCTTCCCGCGGCAGCAGACAGTTGCTCGGGGGTTACTGGCGAGCTTGGGAGGTACATCTCTTTCTTTGTTTTACATTTCTGCTCTATATTTTCTATACTCTGTACACTACACACACTGTGGTCTGCTTCACACTGACTGTATACTGCACACACGGCACACATATACTCTGTTTTACACTGACTGTACACTGCACACACTGTACACTCTACACAATACACTGCGCAATACACGGTTCTGCAATTTCTGCTTTATTCTGCGTTCTGCTTTATCTGATAAGCATTCTGATACTTACTCTGCAGTTGTGGGTCTACGCCTACTTTTCGAGGTTGCGCCAGTGCCTGATGAGGAGACCTCCCTCATCATTCCATTCTCCCGACGCTTCGACGTGAGATGCGTGCGGAGA
Organism: Camellia sinensis; assembly: GCF_004153795.1. Lineage (NCBI taxonomy): Eukaryota > Viridiplantae > Streptophyta > Magnoliopsida > Ericales > Theaceae > Camellia > Camellia sinensis. The sequence continues at coordinate 709,872 of NW_021025995.1, read as the reverse complement.
CCACGGGAGACATTCATCTTCTTCCGCCGCTACTTTGACACCATCACCCCCGCAGAGGTATGTTCAAGTTTAGAGTTTATTTAAACTTTGCTTTACACTGTATTTTCAATAACAGTAGATAACAAACTGCATGTCATTACAGATCACCTGGCAGCCTTGGGCTCCATTGCCAGCCGTGATGCGGGAGCGATTTGACGGTGCCGAGGAGACTGCACGCTTTAGGCTCCTGCTGGAGGGCCCAGTCTAATGGGCTTGGTACCTGGGTGAGCGTTTCCTATGCCAAACCCTGGGTTTACCGGAGCAGATAGTCCCGGTTCACCCACCTGAGCACATGAGGGATACCGAGAGGTTCACTCATGAGCAGATGGCCGACTACACGATCGGTTGGGACTCGACGCGCTTCAGAGGCATAGGCGACTACACAGAGTATGTTCGGACCTTCATTATGAGGCCTTTGAGTAGCGGCCGTCGGGCCGAGAAAGAGAGGCCAGCGGCGCCTGCGGCTGGAGCCGGAGCAGGGACATCGAGGATGGCTCGAGTCCGTGGGAGGAGTGGAGCTCAGAGAGGACGGGGGGCTAGTTGGCCAGCACTTCCCGTGACGATGACATGCAGAGGGCGGGGTGGGGTGACTTACCAGATCCCCATTGCTCCCCCTCCGGCTGATCATGAGCTAGTCGGGTTCTACGGCTTGCCTCCGGTATGTACTACTGCATTTTGCATTTTGCACCGTTATTTCATTTCATTTCACTTGATATTCCGCAGAATACTGAGACTTCTAACACTTTTGCAGGCTTCCTCCGAGTACACTCGCTAGTCCCTGGAGTTGACCGCCTCTGTGATGGGGATGCTCCAGCAGAGCCTCGACCTTCTGGCGATTTACAATATTCCGGTATGTTCTTCTGACCATGGTCTCAAACCGTAAACTGTTCCACACAATCTGATGCACAACACAACACTTGATACACGGCCCTCACGGCATCTGATACAGTGTACTCATACACTGCATTCTACACTGACACACTGTTCACAGCATTACTCACGGCATTCATATACTGCATTCTGCACTGATACACTACTCACAGTATTACTCACGCTGCATTCATACACTGTATTCTGCACTGATACACTGCTCACAGTATTCACACACTGCATTCATACACTGCATTCTGCACTGATACACTGCTTACAGTATTCACACACTGTATTCATACACTGCATTCTGTAGCATACTGATGCGTTTTCCATTTGTACTTTTCAACATCCTTTCCAGATTCCTACTGTAGGAGGTGCTCCAGCTGGACCACCCGTTCCTGTTCGAGGGAGAGATGGAGAGGGCAGAGTATACCCCCGCACCAAGGCGGGGCGCACTCATGTTGGGAGTAGCTCACGGGCACTAGTCCCTGATGACGATGAGTCTGAGGCGGAGATAGAGGCGGAGGCGTAGGCGGAGGCAGAGTCATCTGAGGAGGAGACCGGAGATGGCACTGACTCAGGCTCAGATGACAGCGCTGATGACGATGCTTCTGGACCTTCGTCCAGGAAAAGGACAAGGACAGACCCTTAGGCCTGAGGCCGCTTGACATTGATCCAGATTTTTGCTGCTTTTCTTCTTCTTCTCTTTTTTGTACTTTTCCTTTTTTGCTGGTAGCTAGAGTACCTTGTACTGCCACAAGTAGGTTTTGTTTTTTCCAAAACTTTGTACTTGAAAAAGATGTTGAAATGAAACAAAGCTTTTTATCTGAAAAAGTGTTACATTTTGGTACATTACATTACATCACATCACATAACAATGTAAAATGGAATTGTTCTCCCGTCTGAAAGTCAAATGTTTGTATTGTAATAACCAGGTAACGAACCGGCCAACGGCAAAACAACTCCAACAAACCATTGCTTATTTTGAATACTCGGCCCATACTCTGCTGGGAATTAATCTGCATACAGGCCATTTTGTTTATTCTGCACACGGCAAACACTGAACAAATAGTCCAATCTAACAAGATGGAATACAAAGGTAGAATCGGTTGAAGTTGAAGCACACTCAGACGCCCCAAATTTTCCCTTTCCTTTTTGCTTCGCATAAATGTGGAGAATGGCACAGCACTCTGAGCACAGCATGATTAAAATTTTTTTGATTGGAAAAAAAAATAAAAGTTTTTCAAACCGGGTTATTGAGCCTTCTACTGGACACAGCGAGAATGACTCAACAGCGGAAACAAAAAAGGTAAACAACCTAAACAAAACGAGACACACTCGGAAAAGACTCAAAACAAACGTTGAGGTAAACAGAACAAAAGACATGACATACAAACGTGTTAATGAAGACGGGGGACCTCAGATCACGAGTAGCCAGTTTCTCTGGGTATTATTTCCCACCCTTCCTCATTTGTGTGATTCTCACATCACTCGGCTCTCAGGCTCGGTTTTTCTCTCAAAACCCTTTAGCTCGCTTTTTCTCTCAACTTACACCTCTCTATTCTTTATTCTCTCATTTTTTTATCCCTTCCCATGGTGATTGATGAATGAATAGGAAGTTGTGGGTTCAAACCCAACACTGTTAGCTCACAACTATTTCCTCCAGGGACGTCTAGTTGATGTTCCGGATGAGGGAACGGGGTACCTTGATCCATTCTAGTCCGTGCTTCGCAATTGGTTTGATAGCTCGTTGCTTGGAGGAGGTTGAGGGCTTTCAGCCCTTTTACGGACAGCTTTAGTTATGCCTTCTTCTGGCGAATAGAGTGCCCTTCTGGCAAGTATGTTGACTACGGGAGAAAGACTGAACACCTGACTCAACTGTGCCCCTAGTTCATCATTTTGATCATTTTTTTTTTCTGGTTTTCTACTAAAACAGTCTTGACCAAGATGAGGGTTAGATCAACATACTTGTTCAATTTTCTGATTTGAAAATCATGCAAGTCGGGCTATGAGCACTGAAAATTTTCCCTTTTTGGGTCCAAGAAAATGGCCCGGTTTTGGAAAATGAAATAATTTTCGAGAAAATGGTCAACCTCAGTAAAAATTTTCAAAAACTATTTTTGCAAACAGTCAATGCTCAGCGAGCACGAAACTTGCTCTCGAAATGCGCAACCTCGGATCGGAGGGATGGAAAATTGCCCCTTGCTCGAAAAGAGCTGGACGGCAATGGAAAGTTGCCCTTGGTTTGAACAGCGACTCATGGCAATGGAAAGTTGCCCCTTGTCTGGATAACGCCGAAGCATTTTGTAAACAGTCCTCATTAGTGATGATCACGACCGAACTCTCGGACACGGAGAAGACGAAGATGATCAAAACCAATATATGGACACAGTCACTTTGAAAGTGCGTGGTACTGAACTTCAGGACGAAGCTGCCTACGTATCCCAAACATGAGAATCAAGGATGATTAAAACCATTACATGGACTTAGTCGCTATGAAAGCGTTGGGGGCTGGACTTCAGGACGAAGTTGCCTACGTATCCCAAACATGGGAATCAAGCCTTACGTAGTTCCGGGTAAGGTACACTCGGGTATTAACCTTCACTATTTAGGCTCTAACTTTTGCCAAGGCGCCCGTTGCGGGTTTTCGACCTTGCGAGCGTTGTTCCTCTTTCCTTTCTCAATTCTTTTTTTTTCTCTTTTCTCTCTTTTTTTTTTCATTTTTCTCTTTTCATTTTTTCTTTCTTTCTTTTTTTTTTGTATTTTTTTCTTACTCTAACTTTTGCCTGGGTCGCCCTTCTGGGTTTTTGGCCCAGCGAGCCTGTCAAAGGGTAAAAGTGTAACAAGTCCATGCCAAATGGTTTTGAGATCCTGAAGTCATATGTATCTAGGAAAATGACTGTTGTATTGATTTGCTGAAGGACCCATCTTCGGCTTTTCGAGCACATCAGACGTTTTTGCCCCTAGTTAGGGGAGGTGCTTCTGTTCTAGCTTCACAAGCTTCTTCCGGTGAGGTCTGATCTTCTTGATCTGACTTCGGTGCCTCTTGTTCGAGGGCTGCTTGTAGTCTGGCCACGCAGGCCTCTCTTGATGGTCGATCCTTGAACACTACGAATTGTGGTTCAAGGTTTTAAAGCGAGGGCTCAAGTCTTGAGGCTGAGAACGATCCTAAGCTGCACAATCTCAAAAGCGATTCCGCACAGGTCTTCGCAGGACTGCACAAAACATTTTGTTTTTGAATATTTTAAGAAGCGACAAATCGCTTGCGCTGAAGATAGTGTGGAACCAGTTTGGATCAAGCCAGGGTCCTTCTCAGTACTCACGCTGACAAGCATGATTTCAATCATTAAGGGCTTAGCATGCGTCTCTTTCTCTTAATTTGATCAAACTTTTACAAATCCCGGGGAATTCCTTCCCCTTAGTTTTCACCGCAGTGTCTAGAAAGGTTTTGAAGAACTTAGGTCAATGCAATGATTTTCAGGGCACAAGAGAGCAGGTGGAATATACTGCTATTCCATTCAAATCCTCTGGCACAACTAGCTCAAAATAGTAGTAAGCACGAAAACATGATAGCCACAGCTATTTCATTCAGATTCCCCGGTTGCAACTGGCTCCATAGCAGAGACAGACTCAAAAGAAAACAAAAAGATAATCACAAAAAAAAAACGGTGTTCGAGGCAACAACCCCAGAATCACCTGACATTCTATACAATGGGACTGACTCAACACAACAAGTCAGACCCTTTAAGCAAGAAGACTGACTCAAGATAATGAGACAGACCCAAAACGAAAACGAAGAACTAACTCGACACCTAAGCCAGAAATTACAAAACTACATTCGCAAATGCTCCCAACAGTGCGTGCCAAACGCCACATCTGAAATACACTGGGCGCCGCCCGCACTACTACAAAAATAGTTAAAGATCACACTTTCACAAAAAAAAATATCTCACTTTTATTGAAAGTGTGATAAAAAAAATTAGATTGATATTTTAATCACACTTAATTTGATTGAGTGCGATAATATTTATATTTTATGTCACTTTTCAATTAAGTGTGATTATATATACATTTTTTTAATCACACCTTCTCATTAAAGTGTGATTACATATACACTATTACTTTTTAATCACACTTTTTAAATAAGTGTGATTATATATATATTTTAATCACACATTCTAATTAAAGTGTGATTATTTATATATTTTTTAATCACACCTTCTAATTAAAGTGTGATTATATATACACTACTACTTTTTAATCACACTTTTTAAATTAGTGTGATTATATATATATTTTTTAATCACACATTCTAATTAAAGTGTGATTATATATACAATATTACTTTTTAATCACACTTTTTAAATAAGTATGATTATTTATATATATTTTTTAATCACACATTCAAATTAAAGTGTGATTATTTATATATTTTTTAATCACACCTTCTAATTGAAGTGTGATTATATATACACTACTACTTTTTAATCACACTTTTTAAATGAGTGTGATTATATATATATTTTTTAATCACACATTCTAATTAAAGTATGATTATTTATATATATTTTTTAATCACACATTCTAATTAAAGTGTGATTATATATGCACTATTACTTTTTAATCATACTTTTTAAATAAGTGTAATTATTTATATATTTTTTAATCACACATTTTAATTAAAGTGTGATTATTTATATATTTTTTAATCACACAATGTAATTAAAATGTGATTATATGTACATTACTACTTTTTAATCACACTTCCTAAATAGGTATGATTGTATAAAATATTTGAAATTTATTTTTATATAAAATATACAATTCCCAAATTTTTAATCACCCTTAATCTGATTGAGTGTGATAATATTTATTTTTTACGTCAATTTCTAATTAAGTGTGATTATATATATAGGGTAAATTATACTGACACCTGCTGAGGTTTATATTTATTACAGTTCTCCCCTCACGTTTTGGAAATTACATCTCCCTCACTGAGGTTTAAAGTTTCATTACAGATCTCCCCCTCCACAATTTAATTTTTTTAAAATACTAATTTTGCCCTCACTAGGTAAATTACATTGACACCCCGTACATTTTAGAAATTACAACCCCCTCCCTAAGGTTTAAAGTAGCTTTACTGATTGCCCCCTCGGTTAGTATTAGTTAGAAAAAAAAATAATTGGAAAAAAAATTATTTGAAAAAAAATAAATTGAAAAAGCAATTGTTAGTAAAATTTGTAAATTTCTGTTTAAAAACCAACATAAACTTATTTTTTGAATTTACGTTTTTTCCTTAAATTTACAAATTGAAACAACCATTTATTAATCAAAAAAATTATCAAATAAGTTTTTATAACAGTTTTTTAAATTTTTGTAAATATAAATTGAAAACTGAAAACGAAATGGTTACCAAACAGGCATCAGATGGTAAAAATGTCGTAAAATTAACAAATAATTAAATAAGTTACCAACGTAAGAAATTACTTATCAAATGATTCTTAGACCATATATGGTTTGATTTTTAGAAATTTTTTTGAAAAATTAAAAATTAATTTGGTTAAGAAAAAAAAAAATAATTATCATTTAAGGGTATATAATTTTTATCTTTCGAGTGGTTAGAAATAATTTTTTACAAATTAAATTGAAACAGCCATACGTATGTATATAACCTGCCCAAAAGTTAAAATGATCATTATTTTTTACCCTTAAATGATAATTATTTTTTTTTTTCTTAACCAAATTAATTTTTAATTTTTCAAAAAAATTTCTAAAAATCAAACCATATATGGTCTAAGAATCATTTGATAAGTAATTTCTTACATTGGTAACTTATTTAATTATTTGTTAATTTTACAATATTTTTACCATCTAAAGCCTGTTTGCCGTTTAATAACACTTACGTTTTCATTTTTCTATTTATATTTACAAAAATTTTAAAAACTCAAATAAAAACTTGTTGGGTAAATTTTTGATTTATAAATCAGTGGTCTTAGTTTATAAATTTGGCTAAAAAATGTAAATTCAAAAAATGTGTTTCCCACCACCACCCACCGCCGCCACCACCACCACCACCACCACCACCCACTCACTACCACCCACCACCAGCCATCGTCACCCATCCACCAACCACCACTACCACCACCCACTACCACCTGCTACCCACCACCCACCGTCACCACTTTCTCCCACCGTCTTCCGCCACCACTTGCCACCACTTGTCATTTCTCACTCTTTTTTTATATTTTAAATTTTTTTTAAATATTTTGTCAATTACCAAACGCGTTTGTAGTTTATATTTTTCTAAAAATAAACAAAAAATAAACAAAAACCAGTTTATAAATTTTTTGTAAATATAAACTGAAAACGTAAACATTACCAAACAGACTTAATTTTTTTTTCAATTAATTTTTTTTCAAATAATTTTTTTTCCAATTAATTTTTTTAGGTAAATTACACTAACACCCCCTGAGGTTTATGTTTATTACAGTTCCCCCTTCATCTTTTGGAAATTACATCTCCCCCCTGAGGTTTAAAGTTTAATTAGAGATTTCCCCTTTTAGCAATTTAATTTTTTTAAATACTAATTTTTCCCTCACTGGGTAAATTACATTGACACCCCTCACATTTTAGAAATTACAATCCCCTCCCTAAGGTTTAAAGTAGCATTACCAATTGCCCCCTTGGTTAGTATTAGTTGGAAAAAAAATTCATTGAAAAAAAATTATTTGAAAAAAAATTAATTAAAAAAAATTAATTGAAAAAAAAATTGTTAGTAAAATTTTTAAATTCCTGTTTAAAAACCAAAGTAAGCTCATTTTTTGAATTTATATTTTTTCCTCAAATTTATAAACTGAGACAACCATTTATAAACTAAAAAAATTATCAAACAAGTTTTTATTACAGTTTTTAAAATTTTTGTAAATATAAATTGAAAACTGAAAACGAAATGGTTACCAAACAAGCTTGATAGTAAAAATGTCGTAAAATTAACAAATAATTAAATAAGTTACCAACGTAAGAAATGACTTATCAAAAGATTCTTAGGCTATGTATAATTTAATTTTTAGATTTTTTTTTTAAAAATTAATTTGGTAAAAAAATAAAAAATAAAAAATAATTATCATTTTAATATAATTTTTATCTTTCGAGTGGTTACAAATAATTTTTTACAAACTTAATTGAAACAGCAATACATATATATATAACCTACCCAAAAGTTAAAATGATAATTATTTTTTACTCTTAAATGATAATTATTTTTTATTTTTTATTTCTTATTCACACTTTTCACACTTTATTTCTAAATATGAATATATATATATATATATATATATATTTAATCACACTCCTAAATAGTATGGTTGTATAAAACATTTCAATTTGATTTTTATATAAAATATACTATACAATTCGTGCCTTTATTCTACCCATACCCATGAATGAGAGAGACGACTCTTCCATTCCCCATTGAATTTCACAAACACGCAGGTCCCTTCTCCTTCTCCTTCTTCTTGCCTTCTGTTTCTGAAACGAAGCCCTGTTTCATCAGCTCCGAACCACCATTGAAGTTTTTTTTTTTGGTGAATAACCACCATTGAAGTTACTCAAATTTGTCTTTTAAAATCAAAAACCTCTTGAAATTTCTGGTGAGTTCTCTATTTTTATGTCCCTTCTGTGTGTATATATTTATGATTATGGTTATTATTAGTGGAATTTTATAGATATAGGTTTTTATGCCCCTTCTGTGTGATATAGGTTATTATTAGTGGAATCTGTAGGTAAGTTTTCAATACCCCCCATTCCACGTTCAAGCTGAGTTCCTGTGCCTTCATTAGACTCAAAGAACTGATGCTTCGTATAAGCTAAATAGATGCAAGGAGGAAATATTTTCTTACCCCTCTTAGTTATGTATGCTTTATTTCTTTAAAACTCTTCGAGGAGTCCTACAACATGATTTGGAATTCTTTGATAATTTTTCATGTGTTTGCTGACTATTACGTTGTTAGTTTTTAAATAGTTTTAATAATAAAATTATATTCATTCTTAAAAAAATAGTTGCATGCATTATTACAAAGTAGGAAACATGCATTTATTTTACTCAACAAGAACCTTCATCGATCCTGTACTTTTTATGCAATAGCGATATGCCAATTATGGTGCATTTTATTTTTTTTCCAAACCATCACCTTATTACATTATGTTGGGGGTGCCGTTGGATCTGATAATTTGGCTAGTAGTCCTGCTTTAGAATTCTTAAAATTACAGTATTTTAACTTTCAAGTTTCTAGTGTTACATGTATGAATGGTCCATGATTAAAACTTTCAACTCCACTCAAAGAACTGATGCTTCGTATAAGCTAAATAGATGCAAGGAGGAAATATTTTCTTACCCCTCTTAGTTATGTATGCTTTATTTCTTTAAAACTCTTCGAGGAGTCCTACAACATGATTTGGAATTCTTTGATAATTTTTCATGTGTTTGCTGACTATTACGTTGTTAGTTTTTAAATAGTTTTAATAATAAAATTATATTCATTCTTAAAAAAATAGTTGCATGTATTATTACAAAGTAGGAAACATGCATTTATTTTACTCAACAAGAACCTTCATTGATCCTGTACTTTTTATGCAATAGCGATATGCCAATTATGGTGCATTTTATTTTTTTTCCAAACCATCACCTTATTACATTATGTTGGAGGTGCCGTTGGATCTGATAATTTGGCTAGTAGTCCTGCTTTAGAATTCTTAAAATTACAGTATTTTAACTTTCATGTTTCTAGTGTTACATGTATGAATGGTCCATGATTAAAACTTTCAACTCCATATATAAATCGCAATTATTAGCACTGGTCTCTTATAGATTCATTACATGATAACCATCTAAAAATATCTTTTAACAACAAAAAGAACCATCTATTACATAATAGCCATCTAAAAATATCAACAAAAATAATCATCTATTACATGATAACCATCCAAAAATATCAACAAAAACAACCACTCATTGCATGATCATCATCCAAACACATACTAAAAATTAATTTGGTAAAAAAATAAAAAAATACTCATTTTCATTGAGTTTAATGACCAAAATATCAATTTTTTTGTCGATTTTACTTAACAAAAATGTCAAATGGTTTGGATTGAAAAGAAATTAAAAGTTGAAAGTATAAATTGACAAAAATAAAAATTCAAGGTTTATCTTGTTACAATAATCAAACTCTTTTTTTTGGTTATAATTTCTTCTTCTTCTTCTTCTTTTTTCCATAAAAGTAAGTTTTGAGAAATATACAAGTATTTAATGTTTTATTAATTAATATCTTAATAAGTATCGTTCATTATTTATGAAGTACATTACATGGGGGATCAGTGAACCACCATTGAAGTTACTCAAATTTGTCTTTTAAAATCAAAAACCTCTTGAAATTTCTGGTGAGTTCTCTATTTTTTTATGTCCCTTCTGTGTGTATATATTTACGATTATGGTTATTATTAGTGGAATTTTATAGATATAGGTTTTTATGCCCCTTCTGTGTGATATAGGTTATTATTAGTGGAATCTGTAGGTAAGTTTTCAATACCCCATTTCCACGTTCAAGCTGAGTTCCTATGCCTTCATTAGACTCAAAGAACTGATGCTTCGTATAAGCTAAATAGATGCAAGGAGGAAATATTTTCTTACCCCTCTTAGTTATGTATGCTTTATTTCTTTAAAACTCTTCGAGGAGTCATACAACATGATTTGGAATTCTTTGATAATTTTTCACGTGTTTGCTGACCGTTACCTTGTTAGTTTTTAGACATTTTTAATAATAAAATTATATTCATTCTTAAAAAAATAGTTGCATGTATTATTACAAAGTAGGAAACATGCATTTATTTTACTCAATAAGAACTTTCATCGATCCTGTACTTTTTATGCAATAGCGATATGCCAATTATGGTGCATTTTATTTTTTTTCCAAACCATCACCTTATTACATTATGTTGGGGGTGCCGCTGGATCTGATAATTTGGCTAGTAGTCCTGCTTTGGAATTCTTAAAATTACAATATTTTAACTTTCATGTTTCTAGTGTTACATGTATGAATGGTCCATGATTAAAACTTTCAACTCCATATATAAATGGCAATTATTAGCACTGGTCTCTTATAGACACCTAACGTTTCCCTTTTATTTGCTTGAAGTTCTCTCAAAACAGAACTGCATTGTGACACTTTCTAACTCTCTCTGTCTGTGGTGCATTGGTTAACTCAGTTTGAAATTTTAGATGTTTTGGTGCTTACTGGAAACATGAATTTTTGGGCATATTTTTCATTTAGTTCACTATGTATATCAAGCGAAAAGTGGTGTTGTCAATGTCACTTGGGGAAATTGTGTGATTTTGATACAATTTTTCTACCCAATGATACCAAAATCTCACAAGTGAACCAATGAGCCAACCTCTCTACAATGTAAACAATCATGGATAATACCCATTTTCAAACCATAGTTACCTATCAGGCCAATGAAGGGCCATTTTCACTATGAAAGTTTAGGTTGTCAAGTGTGAGGACATGGGTTGAATATGAGTTTGGTTGCTTTGTATGTCAATAATTAACCACTATTTCTGGTCAGGCTTGTGCTCAGTCCTTGGCAGCCACTGTTTCTTTAATTTAACCAACAGTGGGCGATAGGACTTAGTTGATTGAAAGGTAAATTGTTTACCATCAAGAAATCATTTAACTATTTCTTTAATTTAACCAATAGTGGGCAATAGGACTCCTCGAAGAGTTTCAAAGAACTGGATACACAGCAAATAAGGAACATGCCATGAAGGAGGAAATATTTTCCAGATTTCTTCAATTGTTCTTAACCGACGCTTAATCCAACCATATCTCCTTTCAGTTTTATCCAACTTTGCTAGTTCTAATGAAATAGTTAACATAAAAACTTTCAAGATGATGGTCATCAAAAGAAATATATATATATATGCGAGTGGTAAATGAACTAAATGAAAACAAAGTATAGAATTGGACAAACCAGCTCCTTCAAAGATCTGTTGATATGAAGTAAGCTCACTGCTGCAAAAATTTTGAACCAACTCTTCCCTTACAGATGGCTCCATGGCATCAACAACTAAGCAAGCATTTGCTAACTGCTGCAATAGATTACTTTCTTCAAAATCTGAATCCTAAAATCCTAAAATCAGAAGCACACACAAAAGAAGCCAATCAATGTTATGTTTTTCCATAGTAGAGTGGCTGCCTCCATAACCAAGATCTTGTGCACTCAACCCTCAAGAAATTACTCTCCACTTAAATTTATAATGGTAACTGGAAGATCAATAAGCACTTAGTTGTTACTACTGCTGCAGAGCTGCTCTGCTGCTGCTGTAGAGCAGTTTTTGCTACTGCTGTAAGTTGTTGCTACTGCCAGTTGCTGCATCTTTTGGGTGGCAAACCACCTAAGTGAGTTAGGCAGCTCACTAGTCTAACCAGTTGCTACTGCTGCCAGTTTTTGCTGCTGCTGCCAATTCCAGATTAGCTGGTTAGACTAGTGAACCAGAAATTCCCATTCAAATTGGATCTGTTTTACATGGCTAGAAAGGGTGGACAGAGTCATGTTTTTCTTTCTCTAATTTTTTATGGTTTGGAAGGTAATAAGTTATGAACATTAATTTTTGCAAACACGACCAATATCACTACTTCTAGGACTAGCAGGACAGGGCTTAGCATCATACACAGGATTGCCCTTCTCAATGAATGACATTATCTTTAATTTATATCAGGTCAGATTCTGTTCCCGGTGACTCTCAATTTTGGTTTGGTCCTAATGCAAGGGTTCTTTTTCTTTCTCTTTTCCTTTTTTTGATCTGTGTTGGAGTTTAAGTTGTTAGAGCTGGTAGTTTGATTGAGGTAGTTGAGCTATCAATTTTGGTTACTGGTTTGGTTCTGTGGCTGCTGCTGCTATCTGTCAATTTGATTTTGTGGCTGCTGTTGCTACTATTTTGGGGGTTTTAGTTTGCTTTCTTGTTTCTTTGGGTTATCAATTAAGAACAAAAACCAATCACGTATCTTATAACTAACAAAACCAAAATTGCTATATGTACATCAACCTAGCCAAAACTATAAAATACCGTAACTACATAGCAAAAAACATTCAGCAAGTAGCAAAGAAAGCAGCATGAGCAAGACATCAAATGAATATATATATATATATATATATATTTACACCTTCAAATCATTGTTCCCCTCTCTCATGAATTGGTAAGTAGCTCAGACATTTTGTGTGGCTTTCTGTGACTTCTTTTGAACTATTGCATTCACATTCAAAGCGTTATTGTGCATCTCATGCAATTCTTCTAGGTTTTCTTACAAAAGTGCATGATTGGGTAAAGATTTTGTTGATGGTTGGTGGGCTTAACAGAGGGTGGAGAAGTCTACATGATTGGGTTATTCTTACTGATTTTTTCTTTTTCTTTTTATTTTTGGTAACTGATAAGTTTCTCTTTCTCTTTGCTCTCTTATTTACTCTCCAGATTTGTTTCTCTTTGCTCTTTTATTTACTAATATATATATGCATTTTATTTTGGTTGACATGGATATGGATTTGGATTTATGGATGTGTCTTGAATTTTGGATTTGCTGTCAAGGTGTTGCTTATTTGGTAGGTTATGCCTTATTTTGAAAGTTATGGGAATTAGTTGTTTAAAGTCTCCCTCTAGTAACGTGCTATAATTATTTAGTTTTAAAAGCCCTCTCTCATGTCACTTACACTTAGATGTACACTTCAAACAACAAAATAAGAGAAAGGTGTGTAGTTTTTATCTATTGATGTTATAATTTCTAATATCGTTAGTGATATTATTAGAAGTTACATTTTTAACTTTGTGTTATAGGGCAAACCATGTAAACTCGCGATAGGTTCCATTGAAAATATTGTTGCTCATGGTACGGTGTATGAGAGAATTGAACACAATGAAGCCATTCATACAGTGCCATTAGGAGAATCCAATGTACGTGTGTCTATTGAAGTTGTTATTCAAAAAGATGCCCCTCTTCCTATACCTATCCCAGATGAGATGCTTATTGTTGGAGAAGCAGTGGGATTTTTTGTTGCTTGGCCCAAAAATCTTGTATTGGTCGGTGATGAGGTAAAATATTCAAACTTAGAAACTTTCAATCTTCATTTCCATGTTATATTTCATTGTTGTATTGTAATAGATGAATTGACCAAGCGATCAATATCCAACTTCAAAGAGTAGACATGGAGTACATATGTCATGTAAAAGAATTATCTGTTACATGTATCATGTTGTACATAAGGTAAGCAAAATTTTGCTACTTCAATAGTTATTTCTGCAGATTTTATGAATTACGAATTTAATTAAAATTTGTTTATTTTATTAGTCATCTCCATCAAGTGTTGAAGGCTTCCAATTGGAGGAAACAATTTGTATTTGTTAACCCTTGTGTCGTTAGTGGAAAAATTATGGCTGGGGAGAAATCAAAATCAGTGTTGCTTGCAAGAAGATTAGAGGAGGCTATGCTAGAACAATTGGTTTTAATTCCTTATAATATTGGGTAATTATCTAAAACTATTTTATTCATGTGTTCAAATGATAATAAACTTATTAAGTTTATACTTGTGACTTGTTCAATTGTAGGTACCATTGGATATTGTTAGTCATTGATCTAATATTGATGATTATGTACTTACTTGATTCGATTAATTCTAAAATAAACACAAGCTTTGAAATTGTAATAAACACGTAAGTTTGGCTAGCTCATACATTTTTAAGCAATTTGAGTTACTCTACAAATATTTTGACATTTGGAATTTCTTTTGTAAAGTGCTTTGAAAATTTATGAAACTACCCAAAGGAGGAGGAGGACCATTCCAGTTTGGAAAGTAGTTCAGGTAATCAATATCATTTTCTCTAATTTTATCATACTTATATTATGCTAATGATTGTTCAGCTTGATCATAACACTTTATATATAGTTTGTAATAATAATGAAAATGCTTTTATGTAGTCCCCGCAACAACCTACAAACGTGGAATGTGGGTTTTATGTAATGCGGTATATGAAAGACCTCATTAGAGATCAAAGCATCCTAAGAAAACAAAATGTGAGATAAATTCTAAACTTTTATTACTATTATATTCATGATACTTGTACATCTTCTTCATTATCTAATTGTTTGTAAATAACCTCTTGTAGTTCAATGGAAAAAAGACTTACACGGAAACTGAACTTGATGAAGTGCGAGTTGAATGGATTAATTTCATACTAAAGAATATGAGTTGAAATCCAATGTAAGTATGATATAACTTCCATTCTTTAAATTACTAATCAACAATTTCTTTAGTTGGTAAAGAATATATAATCACTTCAAGATTTCATTTTAGATTTGTTGATTCTATGTATATTTGGTTTTATGACATTAAAATATCAGCTCATACATTGAAGATTTTCATTTTGGATTTATTGATTCTTTGTATATGTCATATTTATATATGGTAATCCAAACATTTTATATTAGTAACAATCAAAGTTGTTATTCCTTTTCTATTGATGCAGGAGATGAAGTGTCAGTGTGATGAGAAAATGTTCAATTTTGTCTTTTGTAAATCTCTACAAAAATATTAAGTTTATTCATATGCTTTTGGCGGTTTCTGAATTAATTTGTGTTTTTATTTTTCAGGTCAGAAATTTCTTGGAAAAATGCAAAATATGGTCAAAGAATTCAACAACTTAGTTTTTTCAAGTTTTTTTTATTTTTTAATATATGTAAGCACAGTTAAAAACTTTTTACTAATTCCTTTGTATATACTTTTTGAACATTTAACTTTCATTTATGAAATATATGACGTTATTCCATTCAATATATGGTTGTGATTCAAAATATAGTATATAGCGTGTATTACATTCTTCAAATGCATATAACATGTGACCTTATCTGATTATTAATCACGTGTTTTATTATATATTAATCACACTTAAAATCTGTGATCTAAATGTTTATTATCACAAGTTTTATTAGTTATTAATCATACTTAAAAGATGTGATCTAAATGTTATTAATCACACTTAAAAGATGTGATCTAAATATTTTTAATCACACTTAAAAGGTGTCATCTAAATATTATTAATCACACTTAAAATGTGTAATCTAAATATTTTTAATCACACTTAAAAGGTGTGATCTAAATGTTATCAATCACACTTAAAAGGTGTGATCTAAATGTTTTTAATCACACTTAAAAGGTGCAATCTAAATCTTATCAATCACACTTAAAAAGTGTGATTAAAAATGACCCCTTTTAATCACACTCCCAAAGATCACACTTTAATAAAACTAAAAAGGTGTGATTAAATAACAAACATCACACAAAAAAAAGTGTGATCTTTATCTGTTTTTGTAGTAGTGCCGCAGGTTGTCCAACCCCTGATCACATACTTGCAGTATCCTCAAAGTCCAACAGCTCAGTGGTAACAGACTTTGCTGAGGTAGGCGGGAGGATGACCTCATTGTCGATCAAATCTTGCACTTCATGACGAAGGCGGAAACAACCATCGGTGCTATGACCGGACTGTTGGTGGTATGCGCAGTACAAGGCAGCATCATGTGAGAGAGGGAGATTCTTCGGGAGAGGCCGAGGCTCGTGGGGTTTAAGATGTCCCTTTTTAGCCAAAATTTGGAATGCCCTAGACAAAGGCATGTAGAGGGCGTGAAAGACTCTGTGCCCTCGAGGCAGGTACATCGAAGTCTGAGGGTTCTTGCTAGGTGCACTAGCAAAAGGGTCGGCAGGCACTGCCTTGGCTTTCTGATCTTTTCCTGGTGCATGGTTGGGAATGAAAGGAACTGCCTTGGCATGGTGGGACCTATCCCGATTTTCCCCTGGCTTGAACTGCCTTCGATTGGAGTGGGGAAAGCATCATCCACAGCTTTAGCCACAACTGCGAATACTTGCTGTTTATTCATCCCCCCGGCTTTCAAAGCCTCGACTGCCCACAGCAGTTGCTTAACAGGATCAGCATCTGTTCTCACTTTATTCTTACCTCTAGCCTCAGCCTGGTCAAGGGTTTGGGTTGTGTAGACACCCCATTTTTGACCGCCCTTAAGACTTGGGCACCACTGATGTTTTGCTTGGCGGAGAAAGGTGTGCAGGGCAAATGTTTAGTTTCTTCGGCAAGGAGCGAGGCAAATCCTTCAAAACACTTTGTTTCGGGGTTTGGAGTTGAAGAAAGGAGGGGAAGAGAGAAGAAACCAAGTTGGAGGAGAAGACGGGCATGAATCCGGGTAGAAGCGAGTCGAGCAACCCTCGCTGAATCGGGCTTATCTATCTGTACACTTGGAGTTTAGCTATGGGGCCACCACCGTCGGAAAGCTTACTTCCGGGGCTTCATTTTGCACTCAAGAATCTCTTAAGGCCAAGTCCGGGTGGGGGAGATATGATTGGTTGAAGTTGGGTATCATCCCGGTTGGATCGAATCTGCGCGGCTTCACAAAAAAGGGCATAACGTTTTGCACAGAAGGAATTTTAATGCAAGGTTTGTGCCATTGGAAAGCTAACTTCCGGGGCTTCAATTTGAACAACAACTGGCTGTTTTTTGACCTTACCGGCCATCCACCGGCACTATATTTATCCGACCGGCCAGTATAAATTGCAGGTCGGCAATATATTGTGCCGACCGGCCATTTATTTTGCCGATGACCTCCTTTCATGGCCGATATGCCCCTTTTTCATCCCTCAAGCATGGTGCATGCCAGCTGTGCCAGCTGGGATGCACAGACCCTACTCCACGTGCATATATGTGGCTATTTTGCACCCTTTGCACACCCTTTGGCCCCTTTTCTTGCACCCTTTGCTCAAGGCTTCTTGAGGAAGCCTTGACCCCTTGTCTTGGCTTCCCCAAGAAGCTTACCAGCTGTCCAAGCTTCTCCAATAAGCCTTGACCTCCCCTTTAAACCCCTTTGACCCTTTGAAGCTTGTCTTAGAAGCTTAGCATTGCTTATATAAGCACCTCTCCTCCTCCTTTGTTTAGGTTGGATTTTTGGAACAAAAAAAACAGAGATATATAGATATATCTGATATACATACACACAACCCTTGATCTCTCTCTATATCTCTCTCATTCAACCATCAAATACCCTTGTTCTTGGGCCATTTCTTTATCAACTCATAGCACAAGGCATCCAACGCCCATTCCAGCAGCTTGAGGCTGTTCTCCAGAGCTTAGGAGCACCTAAACTTGGTCCAAGAGGTGCTGGTTCATTGGTCTACAAAGGTGAGTCCTCTTCTTCCCTTTTCTAGCCTATTCTTGCATCATATCTAAGCCATAGTTGCTTGCATCTTTGGGCTCCGACCCAAACTGTAACCCATCATATTTTGAGGTCCTCTTCATGTTTGATTGAGGACCTCTTGCTGTTTGAGGACAGTAGCTTGCACTTGCTTCAATATCCTCCTTGAATGCCATAATCTTGCATAGAATTTTTGGCTTGCGTGTGATCTGTTTTAGAGCCTGATGTAAACTGTGAATTGGTTTGGGTAGATTATTTTGGGTCTTCTTCAATTCTGATTCTGAAAATTTTGGTTCATCTATTTGGTGAGGTCTTTCCTCTTATTTATTTGTGATTATTTGGAATTCACCTAAGGGTGATTTTGTAAGATCATTCGTGTCTCGTTTGTAATCGTTTGAAAACTCTTTGGTTGATAGTGAAATCGAATTTCGATCCTATGGATGTACCTCACATTGAGGAAACTACGTAAAAAATTTTGTGTTGCTGTTGATTTAATTTTTCCACATTAGTTTTTATTCCGATTGATTGATTTACTTGTGGGAAATCATATATTTTCCCTAACAGAAAGAAAGAGGGATTGATGGGTTTTGAAGAGGGTACTGATTTAGTGGGAAAGTGTGGGAAAATCATGTTTGTGAAAGTTCTTTATGTGGATTTTCTTGATTGATTGTTGTTGGGTGTCTTGGCAGTTTAATGGGTTTTTGAAAATGGAAAGAATGACTGATGGGCTTTGAGAGTATTGATTTGGGAATATATGAATTCTTAGTTTGTTTGATGAGAAAATATGGGAAAATCGTGTTTAGGAAAGCTTGTAATGTTAATTTATTGAGCGATTCTTTGTTGGGTTTTTGATGAACAGTTTATTGGGGATTTCAGCGATGAAGAATGAAAAAGGGAGAGAAGGACTAATGAGCTTTGATTTGGGGTGGTTGGGAACATATATGAACTCTTAGTTTGTTTGATGGGAAAAAGTGAGAAAATCTTTGGTAGTGTTTGGTAGAGTTTTAGAATTATGATTTGAGAATAGAGTTGTATTTTGAGTTTGTGAATTTTTGAATTATGATTTAAGTAAGAAAAATTTGTTTGATTACGAGTTTTGAAGAGAGTTTTGAATTAAGTTTGAAATTTTTGATGTGACATATGATATTTGATTTAAAAATTTACAACTCATAACCAAATACACAACCCAATATTCTATTCAAAACTCATAAAAAAAA
>NW_021025995.1:666082-683205 GCF_004153795.1 Camellia sinensis | reverse complement strand
CCAGTCTGGATCAAGCCAGGGTCCTTCTCAGTACTCACGCTGACAAGCATGATTTCAATCATTAAGGGCTTAGCATGCCTCTCTTTTTCTCAATTGATCAAGTTTTGCACAACCTGAGGAATTCCTTCCTCTTCGTTTTTATCACAATGTTTTGAAAAAAGTTTTGAAAAACTTAGGTCATTACAATGACTTCAAGGCACAGAAAAGACATAGCTTCTAGTCAAATACTGCCCTCTTATTTAGAATTTCTGGCATAACTGGCACATGGCAGAAGCAAACACAAGGGTGCGAAAATCACTGCTGTTTCATTCAAATCTGTTGGTGTAACTGGCTCCTCGGCCGAAACAGACTCCAAAGAAAGCAAAAAAAGACAAACACAAAACAAGCAAGTGATGTCCGAGGTAATACCCCCGAAATCACCCGACTCTAACAAAACAGGACTGACTCGACA
The DNA here is from genome assembly GCF_004153795.1 of Camellia sinensis. Classification (NCBI taxonomy): domain Eukaryota; kingdom Viridiplantae; phylum Streptophyta; class Magnoliopsida; order Ericales; family Theaceae; genus Camellia; species Camellia sinensis. Next base: position 682,754 of record NW_021025995.1, on the reverse strand, counting down.
CAATCAAGACAGACCCGACTGACTCAGTATGAAAAGACTAAAACAACAAAACTGACCCAATACCCAAGTCAGAAAGTACCAAAACTAGTTTTCGCACATTGCTCAGAATTGTGCGTGCCAAACGCCACATCTGAAATACACCGGGCGCCGCCCGCAGGTGGTCCAACCCCTGATCACATACTTGCAGTATCCTCGAAGTCCAACAGCTCAATGGTAACAGACTTTACTGAGGTAGATTGGAGGATGACCTCATTGTCGATCAAATCTTGCACTTCATGACGAAGGCGGAAACAACCATCGGTGCTGTGACCGGACTGTTGGTGGTACGCGCAGTACAAGGTAGCATCATGTGAGAGAGGGAGATTCTTCGAGAGAGGCTGAGGCTCGAGGGGTTTAAGATGCCCCTTTTTAGCCAAAATTTGAAATGCCCTAGACAAAGGCATATAGAGGGCGTGAAAGACTCTGCGCCCTCGAGGCAGGTACTTCGAAGTCTGAGGGTTCTTGCTAGGTGCACTAGCAAAAGGGTCGGCAGGCACTACATTGGCTTTCTGATCTTTTCCTGGTGCAGGGTTGGGAATGAAAGGAATTGTCTTGGCATGGCGGGGCTTATCCCGATTTTTCGCCTGGCTTGAACTGCCTTCGGTTGGAGTGGGCCTAAATTCTCCCATTTTAAAATATTTAGGTGGCGACTCTGTATCTGGCAAAGCAGTCCATGTTTGGCACTTCTTTTCTAAAAATCTGTTTTTCTCAAAACGATTTGCCAGATTTGGACTCTTTGGTTCAGATTAAGAACCGTGACACAAATCGAGTCCGAACTGTAGCATGAGGCCCACCGGGGCGCGTCTACAGGTTGCTATATCAGAGCGGAACCCGGTTGTTGTTGACATGTCATTGCCATAGCTTGGGACAGCTTCAGGCTGGCTGAGCTCGATCACAATTCGTCCCAGTAGCGGGGGCTCTTGTGGTATGAAGTTCCCGGCATATGATGTGGCTGGTGGCGAAGCCGACATTCTATCGGCCACGGATCTCTAGAGGTCGCCGATCATTCCCATTAACTCAAACGTGGTGGGCTCACGAGCCTAATACAACTGGGGGGTCCAGATCAGGTGTGCAGCAAGCGACCTGGGCGGGTGCAATACATCAACATTGGTCTCATCCTACAAGATGATCCCTTGGTCTAATGCGGCTACCATAACCAGAATTTCCTCTGAACTTTGGGTCTTCATAAGTCCGTTGAACTTGAACGGAGATTATGCGACCGGCAATTGACGGATCAAACGTCTGCCTTGCCTCAGCGAAGGAGAACACCAAATCTCTGAACCCACATCTCTGAACTGAAAGGGAAAACAAGCAGCATTTCAGCCCAAACGAAACAGACACAGGCGTAGCTGAATAACTGTACTCTACTATTGATCACCGTTCTGCAAAATCACTGCCCCAAAAAACTGAATCTGATACCCACAGATATAACCGATTCCCCAAAACACTAATACTGATGCCCTCAGGCCTGGTACTAAACTTGCAAACTGATATGTGCATTCCTGTAGAGATACACTCTAAAAGCACATAGCAAGTAAAGTGAGAGCCAAAACACCCTTATGTTGGGGTAGAGTTTCCCTGTCCTATTTTCTCAGGAGCTAGGGTTTCGCTACGCACGCAGCGGTTTTAAACAACCTAACATCAGGTAAGCAACCTATCCAAGTTTGGAATGGTCACTACGGATTTCGATATGCACTAGGTTGAATGGTCAAAAAGGGTGCCCCAGTAAAAATCGGGATTTGTGTCCCCATACTGGTAGAGCCCGCAACCGGTCAACCTTATGGTCATGCCTTGACAAGACAAGCCTTCGACAAACTGTTCAGGAATGGCAGATGGCAAACACGGTGTCCTAGGCGCACCAGTGCACATGCAATGCAAAGAAACACATAAGTGTAGTCAAAATAAAATATCATGAGTTCGAGTCAAGTTCTCCAAACATCCCCAGAAGTGTCACCAGAAACTGTAGACGTCCCCGAACGCCCCGGGAGGATGAGTCCCGTTCTATTCATATTGGGTTCACTACAGTTCAGGACTCTCAAAGTGTCACGGTTCTTAATCTGAACCAAAGAGTCCAAATCTGGCAAATCGTTTTGAGAAAAACAGATTTTTAGAAAAGAAGTGCCAAACATGGACTGCTTTGCCAGATACAGAGTCGCCACCTAAATATTTTTTATGGGGGAATTTAGGAAACCCTGACTCGGTGCCAAAGGCCACATGTCCGTCATCACCAAAGTTGCCTCAGCTCGGGAACTTGGGTACGATTGGGGAAGTCAACTATGATCACCCCCTCTCGCCCGATCAAAGATCGGCCTCTACTAACCATGATATCTTGTTTTGAAAGCATTATGTATTCCTATTCCGGTTATTAGCCTAGAATTACTATGTTATGTGCACAGCAAACAAGTATAGACTAGATCGCCTAATTTGGAACAAAGCATCGCATATCCGTTTGTTTGGAAAATGTTTTGAAATTTGCTACTCGCGAGTAGGCTAAAACACAAATTTTGATGAGTTGTTCCAACTCAAGCAATCCAACCTTCACCCACAGGCATTCAGGCAGTTCATATCATATAACCATCTAGCCACATGGTAAGCATGCTGTCATGTTAACATTCACACTCGTGCGAGATGCTAAAGCACAAAATACTTACAAGGTACTCCAATCCAAAACAAAGAACTCGTTAACAATCAATGTATGATCCAAGTCCATGTTAAGTGCCTAATGCAACGCATACAGAATGCAATTAGGATAGGCCCAGCTAATGCTAGGATGTCATGTGAAGTGTAACCATTTGATGCACATATTCAAGTTTAGATTTGAAATACTATGCAGTTAGTATGATGCGCCGAGCCCGATGCATGCAATACTGATGAATGATGCACGCATGCATAGCATAAGGATGCTAAATTAAATATGTCCTAGTACTAACCATCAAAGCAAGTAAGTAAAAGGGAGAAAGAAGTGGGGGTTGGAAGACATGCACACACTCACCCACACTTATTACAAATTTGCCCTCGCTCAGAGGGACCAAAAGAATAATACAATTAATTAACCTACAAGCTAATTAAATATTACAGACCACCTAATTAATTAACAAATCAATTAAGTAAAGAAACCGATAAAAGTCCTCAGGAAGAGGGTCCAATGCATGTGCGCTCAGTTTCGCTCGGGAGTCCGTTGCCATGTACAAGTTGCCTCTGTTTCCTTGCTCTGCTCCTCTGAGAATGGCACAATTCCCAAGGAACACTCTCTAGGCATTGGGTAACACCACCGGCCATAAGGAATGGTCACCGGCCATGGGGAATGATCACCAGCCACTGGTTAAGCTCTCGGCCATCCATACTTGGTCGATCGGCACTAAAGATGGCCGGCCGGCCAAAGCATCCTGCAGAATCCTGTTTTGACAGCAGCAGAGGGAAAAACAAGGCATGGCAATGCATTCCAAGCAAATGTGTGCACCAACACATCCCTTATCATGTTTATGACTCAAAGGGACATGGTTCTTGGTTCTCGGACCACCAATCGCGCATTTCAATGCGTGATGGCCCAAGGGACTAAGTGTGCCATTTTGATTTCGAATGTAATGCAATGCATATAAACATACAAGGGAGCCTTCAACCTCTATCATGGCTTGATCAAGAGGTGAGGCATGCATGCCAATGTAATGCAACCTAGGCATGTGAACTAGGCATGCAATATGAACATGCAAGCAAGTAATGATGCTAGGCACACAACCTAAGGAATCAATCATGCAAGGCATGGAAAGACAAGCATACAAAATGTAATGTGGGCACGCAAGTAGGCAAGGCATGTGACAACATGTTAGGCAACTTAACCAAGATAAATGCAAGCCAAATGCAAAGCCATTTAAACATGCAACAACACCTGATAAGTCAAGTATGCAATCAACACACAAGGTGAGCATGCCACAACATGCGAGAATGGACTTAGACTAATTTAGGCAGCCCTCAAACAAGCCTAAAACAGTGGCCAACATGCTCAAGGATGGAAGCCAAAACACATACAAATAGGCATGCATGCAAGGTCCAACACTTAGGCACGTAGAGACAACTTTTATGCACACTTAAAAGAGAATAAACATGGACCAATGGCATGCATTATAAGCTCTGAAATTGCATGGAAAAGAGGTGCCAAACCGACCAATCAACACAAGCAAAGCATGCAAGCATGGCCGAAACTCAAGGCAAGCTAAAAGGGTATTGAGCTACACTTAGCAAAACCAAACATGGTAGGATTTAATCAACCAAAATCAGAGTCTTAACATGTTAAAACAAAGCCAAAAACACATCTAGATGGTATCTAAATGGTCTAAACATGCAAGCATACAAAAGAGGCCAAACATGGAGCATAAGATGACAACCTTATAAAGCATTAAAGGGACATCAAACCCAAGCATACAAGCATGCCATGAGGACTGAAATGACATGCTAAGCGGTTCCAAACCACTAAAATGATGCAAGCAATGCATGCTCCACAATCACACACCCAAGGCCTACAAACTAAAATGCAAGGTGGCTATACTAAGCATGTCATGGTTGACCAAAACAACAAAAAACAGAGCTTAAGCATGCCAAAATGAGCACAAAAGCTTCACAAAGCTAAGCCAAAAGCATGCTAGAAACAAGGCTCAAAGCACAAGGCATGTTAAGGCAATCCATGGCATTACAAGACATGTATGCAAGGCAAGCATGGTGTGTCTAAACCAAGTAAAAAGAGAGGTAATATATGGAAAAATACTACCAAATAACACTTAAGACATGGTTAACATGCACTTAGAAATGATGCTCACACATGAGGCTATGATGGCCATTATTGAAGACAACAAGGAGAGAGGATGGCCCTCTCCTTCTTAGGACCTCAAGGCACCATCCTCATCACTGAAATCCCTCGAGATTTTAGTGGTGAGGAGGCCCAAACAAAGTGGTCCTGGAGCTCACCAAAATAGCACAAAAATAGGGCCAAACAAGGCCTAAGAGGGGTCAAATAACCCCAAACAACAAAACACTCTTAAACAACTATTTAGAGCAAGAAAAAAAAAGACTTTTATATGTTATAAGCTAAGCTCAAAAACAGGTGTAAGGTAGTAAAAAAAACTATGCAAAAATGGAGAATAAAGGTCAAAAACACTCACCCTTGAAGAACACTTCCAAGATCACAAGACCAGACCTCTTCTTGGATCAATACTAGCTTAAAAAGTTCAAGATCAACCCTCTAATGCCTCTACAACTAAGGAAAGGTGTAATGGTAGGTGTTTGTGTGCAATAGTAAGAACAAACACACACTAATACACCAAAAGGAGGGAGAGATATAGAGATAGAGTATATGTAAACCCTAACCCTAAAACTCAGAGCTTTGGAGCTTTTTTTTGTCGACCCTAATGGAGGGAGAAGAGGCTCCCTCTTATAGAGCTCACTCTTGCAAAGCTTCTCAAGTAAGCTAGTCAAGAGGGAGATCCCTCCATACACATGTATGGACGGAAGCAAAGTGGGTGCCAGCTATCACAGCTGGCCCAAAAATATCTGAAAAAGCAGATAAACAGTGGTCAGCCAGCCAAAAATGCAATTTGACCAAAATAGATGGCCGGTTGACCATCTAGAGTGCTGGTCGGCCAAATATTTGGCCGATGGAAGCAAAACACAGACAGTGGCCTCAAGCCATGGCCGGTGGAGTGTGGGGATGGCCAACAAGCCATTCACTGCCCCTCAAAGGCAAAACACAAGTGTTTGGTGCAAAACCAAGCACAAAACAGTCGAGTCGAGAGATCTTGAGGCAGGGCGCGTGGCCGAGACCTCCGAGAACTCAAGACGAACACAAACATAGATGATCACCAAGTGTTCAAACGGTGACGTCCAAGTCTTGAGGACGGTCAAAAATGGGGTGTCTACAATCTCTCTCTGCGGTAGAAACAGAAACCTCAGCCCGATTACTCACTGGCGGGGTGGATGAGGACCACTGATCTGGTAACCGTTGTACTGATGAACTGTGCCTAACTGACCTCCGTCTAGTAATCGGGGGTAATGAAAGGAACACTGGTTGTCCGTCTATCAGATCCTCGGATCGATGAAGTCTTCGACCTCTGATCCAAAGTGCTTGGGGAACATCTGCCTCGTCGGAAGCAATGATTCTAAACTACCTTGCAAAAAGATAAATAAAGCATAATAAGGAAACAAACAACCAGAAAAATGGGCAGCACTTCGGCTTAAATTAAGACAACACACAATTAACATTGTAAGCTGAACACACTGTTCCCAATATTGGTCACTATTCCCAAATCACTGCCTCAAATCCGATACCCTCAGGTAAACTGATTTCCCCAAATACTGATGTCCGCAGACTTGATACCCAAACTTGCAAACTGATACATACAACCTGTAAAGACACACTCTGACAGCACATATCAAGCAAGTAAGAGCCAAAACACCACTATGGAGCTAGGGTTTCCTTGTCTTATCTTGTCAGGAGCTAGGGTTTCACTACGCCCGTAGCGGTTTCAAACAATCTACAATCAGGTAAGCAATCTGTCCAAGTTTGGAATGGTCATAAAGTTTCCGATATGTAACTAGGTCGAATAGTCAAAAGGGATGCCTCGGTAACAACCGAGGTTTGTGTTTCCATCGTGGCAGAGCCCGTAACCAGTAAGCCTTATGGCACGCTTTTCCAAGTAAGCCTCCAACAAACCATTCAGGAATAGCAGACGACAAACACGGTGACTCTGGCGCACCTATACAAATGCAATGTAAAGTAACACATAAGTGTTATCAAAACAACATATCATGAGTTTGAGTCAAGTTCTCTAAATCCCCAGTAGAGTCGCCAGAAACTATAGACTGCCCGAACTTCGCTCTGTGCACCCCCTCACTACAACAAGTTGGGTCTTGAATGACGAAATTTTTTTGTCTCCAAAGTGCTAATTTCATCACTATAAATATTTGTGAGGAAATATTTTCGTCACCGGTTTCGTCATTGAATGTTTGTCACTAAAAACCACCGTGACGAAAAATAATTTCGTCACCAATGAAATTACTTCAGCGACGAAGTTTTTTGTCACCAATAAAACAACATTTTGTCGCCAAAAATTCTCATTTTCGTCACCAAATAGTTTTTCAATACCATATTTATAACTTTAGTTGACGAATAAATTTGTCACGCATGTTGATCATTGATGAGGAAATAATTTCGTCATAAAAAGATATAAAGTTGATGACATTTTTCATCTCCAAAAGTCATACATGGGTGACTAAATATATTTCGTGACAAAAATATATATATTTGACAAAATTTTTAGTCACCAAACAACAAAATAAATAAAAACTTTCATCTATAAACTGTAGTAAATTTTGTCACAAAAAAAGTTTATTAGTGACGAATAATCACTTTGTCATAATAAGAAGTACAAATGACGAAAAAATTCGTCACTAAAGTTGTTCCATATTTTATATTCAATTTAAGTTATTATTTCACAAATATCCCTGCTCAGATCCCAATAGCCTTTTAATTGTACTAAGAAATCCACTAGCTATTATACACCACTCCACACAAAAATTCACTAAACCATTATATTATAAATCAAAATGTATCCATCAAACAACTTTAATAATAATCCATTATGTATAACAAAAAAATTATCAAAGCAAATCCCAAAATGAACTAACGTGGAGTCCACAAAAAAAATCAACACTCAATCTTGATTTGCAACTACAACTAAGTATCAGTTCAGGAAATAAATAAATAATTCAACACTTGATCTTGATTTGCAAATATGCTTCCAAACGTCATCAAAAGCCAATCTGCAAAGAAAATAAATGAGGAAGACATTAATATATTATTAATTACATCTAAAATCATATTTAAATAATTTGAAATGCATATAACAATCCAAAACTTCAAAGAGTTGAAGTGATCCTTAATGATAAGCAACACAGATAACAGAAGATAACAAAAGATTGCAAGAATACCATGTATCACTAGCACTAATGCCAACAAGAACCAAAGAGAATCACATGATGTTTGCACAAACTAATCAATCCATAGTTTTTATAGGAGTTACCATTTTCATTTAAATCTAAATATGTTCCTATTTTATTTTTAACTTCAATGAGGTAAAAGGTCAAAACACACATGCAAGCAAACATAAAAACAAAAACAAATACACGAATAGATATTGAAATAAAAACACAATTAGACCTCCAAACAGTTTGGGTTAATTATATTTTATATGGTTCTGTCCAAAAACACTTTACCTCCTTCATGTTTCTATTCTTTTCTTCTTCATTCCCTCTCCCTCCTCCTCCTTTCTATAGCAACAGACCCACTTGCCATTCCCCTTCTCACTTCCTCCTATATTTCACATGCCACCACTAACCAATAGCTTCATGGGCCACCATGGCTATCAACCACCTCTAAAACAAAACCCAGTATCCACTTCCCCAAACACCTAGGTTGGGTGACTTAGCAAGACACAGTCCACCAGGACACCACCATGCATGGCCAAACCCAACCCTAACACCTAGTGGACAAGCACATTTCATCCCTCTCATCTTTCTCTCCCTCGCAGGGAAGTAAAATTTAAAACTCATTTCCCTCTAACAACCTAAAAACAGAAAGTTTTAAACACAAGTTCTAAAGGCAACGAATCACCTTTTAAGTTCTGAATTGTGAAAACTCCAAGAAAAGAAAAACAATGAAAATGAAAATGGGGTAGAAAATTTAGGGGAAAATGCTATATAGTTGAGTACGAGACTGAGGAGAGACATTGTCATTTTTTAAGGCAGCTAAGCTGAGAACAATTAAGATGTTATTAATGAAATCATTAAACCAATGATGTGTATTGATCAATCACTATAGCCAAACTTTATGTTAGGAACAAAAGCAATTACTAACAATTAACAATAGACTACTTAAATTAGTACTGAGAAAAAAAATCAATATAAATAAATTAATCCCTCACGGCAAGAGGAGCTGTGTAGGTGTCATATGAGAGGAGGGAGAGGAATGATATGAGACAGACCATGGGACAAGAAAGGAAGAATGAGAAGAAAAACAAAAGGAAAGAGTCCCATCTAACACTTTATTGTTGACCTTGAACTATGTTTTCTGAAGAATTAAACAAAAATCAAGTTACGTTTTCTACAGTCAGAGTCTACAAGCCAATAGTTAACATTTAACATATGTTGTGATCTAATGTTCCCCATGACAACAAAACAATGTGCAATAAGTATATGCATTCAATAATCCAACACTATTGTCCATTTGCTGAAGAAGTTTTTGGCAACATTCTAACAAATACAAGCAATGGAGGTTATAGGGTAATAAACTATCCTGGCCAATTTTATAGGGTAATAAACTATCCTGGCAACATTCTATTAGAAAGAAAAAAACATTGAACAATTAGATTTATAGGGTAATAAACTATCCTGGCAACATTCTATTAGAAAGAAAAAAACATTGAACAATTAGATTTATAGGGTAATAAACTATCCTGGCAACATTCTATTAGAAAGAAAAAAACATTGAACAATTAGATTTATAGGGTAATAAACTATCCTGGCAACATTCTATTAGAAAGAAAAAAACATTGAACAATTAGATTTATAGGGTAATAAACTATCCTGGCAACATTCATATATATATATATATATATATAGAGTACAAACCAATAAACCAACTTCAATAAAACATACCAAAATACCCCACACCCTACGAGAAGCAGCAGAGTCCACACCCTGGGGATCATCAATGAATAGTTCCAGAGATTTTCAGCTACAACAAAAATGTATCTCGGAACATTGTTTGTGACAACACAAACACCATAAAACAATAAAAACTACAAAGAATGCTAACAACCAAGGCACTAACTCTCCACCAGGTACAACTGGCAAAATCAATTTCAGTATATAAACAAAAAGATAATTTCTGATCTAAAATTAATCATCTAATTGTGTCAAATCAATTAGGAAGTAATAAATAATTTTAGACCTAACCACACTAAATAACTAATTCACTAGGATATAACAATCATCCTAGGACACAACCACACTGAATAATTAACTAAGTTGTATAAAAAACACACCCACACAGGATAAAATCTGTCTTCTTCTTCAAAGAACAGAGTGAAACCAAAGCAAAATTCAACTCTCTCTCTCTCTTTCTCTCTCACTCCCTCTCGGTTTTCTTCCTCAAATCTTCATCATTCTCTTTCATTTTTGTTTCAATGTACTCACAAGATCAATGTCTTTCACTTTCTTAACTCAAAAATAAAGTAAACCCAAATATATTTAAGAAATTTCTGTTCAAATAAAATAGCAAATTCTTTTATCCCAAATTTTTTTTCCCCCGAAATCTTTGTTCAATATGAGGAAACGAAGCACAAATCACCAGAATTGAATCCCTATTTTATAAATATAATCCCTAAACAGAGCATTGATGGCTAACAATTAACTACCAAGAAAAACCCAAAAAATACATATAAACTTGAAAACCCAAATGATAAATCGAAGCTTTTAAATCGCTCAATAAAGAAAACAATTCCAAATTTATTACCAAATCAACAATAAAGCCAGATTATAAGCTAAAAAAATGTGCAGGATTGAAACCCATAAAATTTTTGAAACAACTCAATTAAATCAATGCACTACAAGGAAAAAATAGGGAAAAAAGAACCTGGGTTTGATACAGAAAGTGGAGCCCTATTTATACAGGAAAGGCCGACGGTAGTGTAGTCGTTGAAGGTGGAGTAGCAAGGGAAAAAGCTATGGCGGAGAGGTATTACGTGTGTGTTTTGAGAGAGAGAGAGAGAGAGCGAGAATTGATAAACAGAGAAAGGGCAAAAAAATTAATACCCTATTTTGAGAGAGACCCTATTTTGAGAGAGAGAGAGAGAGAGGGAGAGAGAGAGAGAGAGAGAGATGGTAAACAGAAAAGGATAAAAAAATTTTTTAACTTGTTTGGTTCCCCTTTTCAGAAATTAATTTTTAGAAAATTTTATTTATTTATTTTTCATATTTTAGTACTTTTAATGATTTTTTTTAATATTTTAAGCTTTTATTTTTTAATTTTTAGACACACCTAATATAAATACACTTAAAAAGTATAATATATGTGAAAAATAATATTTAAAAAATACACTAAATACCAAAAAATATATGAAAATTTATTACATTTTTCATATTTTTGTGTATTTATTAATTTTTTGAAATATTTTTTCACAAATATTTTACTATTTAGATACATCTAAATAAGGTGCATCTAAAAAAGTAAAACAAATTACTTAAAATTTAAAAAATATTAACTAAAAACTAAAAAATACGAAAAGCAAAACACACCGTTTTTAGAAAGCTGAAACCAAGCGCACTGATATTTTCTTTTTTTTTTTATTGTTGCTCAATACATTAAAATTTTTCTACCAAAATTGGTGACACCATTATTTTCTCACCAAAAGATCTCAAAAATATTTTTTTTCTCACCTAAAAGTAAGTATTTATTGACGGAAATAAATTTCGTCACCTATTATTTTTATATTTTTATTATATGTGACAAAATTTATAATTCATCATGGATTATTCTTATTTAGTGACGAAATTTGTTTTCTTCACTAATTTTCGTCACCATACCAATATAGAGAATAAGAGAAAGAGACACCAGAAAAAGAGCAAAGAGAAGTCACGTACCAAATCACCGAGCGAAGAATATGTGGCGGTTACCGGCAAGGCTACTAGTGGCGGCGACGATAGGCAAGGCAAATAGAGGCGACGATGGCGATTAGCGTGGTGGAGGAGCAAGAGGTAAGACAAATTAATACCCTATTTTGAGAGAGAGAGAGAGAGAGAGAGAGAGATAGAGATGATAAACAGAAAATGGGTAGAAAAAATTAATACCCTATGTTTTTTTTAATTGCCACTCAATATATTAAAAATTTCCCACCAAAATTGGTGACAATATTATTTTCTCACCAAAAGATATCAAAAATATTAAAACGTTTTAGTGACGAAAATATATTTCTCACAAATAATTTTATAATCAGTGACAAATTTTTTTCTCACCAAAAGTCTCAAAATTTTGGCGCCACCAAAAAAAAGTAGCGGGAAAATTTTTTGTGACGAAACTTAATTTTTCCTCACTTAAAATGAAGTATTTATTGACAAAAATAAATTTTATCACCTATCATTTTCATTTTTTTATTATATGTGACAATTTATAAATTCCTCACGAATTATTTTTATTTAGTGACAAATCTTATTTTCTTCACTAGTTTTCGTCACCATAGGTTACTTTTGTTGTAGTACCCCTTTCGGAGAGGGCGCGAATTGTAGTTCTAGCTACTACAGTTCGGACTCCTGTCACAGTTCTGAATCTAATCTCACAAAGTGCAATGTAAGACTGATAAATCACCAAAGAGTCCAAATCCGACAATTGGTTTTGAAAAATCAATTTTGAATCAAAAAGTGTCAAACATGGACTGCTTTGCCAGATTTTAGAGTCGCCACCTAAATATTTTGTTTTGGGGAAATTTAGGAAACCCTGACTCGTGCCTAAGGCCACGTGTCCGTCATCACCAAAGTTGCCTCGGCTCGAGAACTTGGGTACGAGAGGGGAAGGTCCTGAAATGAGCACCCCTGCTTGCCCAATCAAAGGATCGGCCTCTACTAACATGATATGTTGTTTTTGAAAACACATGTGTTCTTATTCCGGCTTATTAGCTAACCTTACTATGTGATGCGCACAGCATACAAGTATAGACTAAATCACTCAATTTGGAACAAAACATCTCATGTTTGTTTTTCGAAAATGGTTTGAAAGTGCTACTCGCAAGTAGGCTAAGACGCGGATTTGCCACCCTCAAGTGGGCTTAGAAAACATGATTTGCCACTCTCAAGTGGGCTTAAAACGCACATTTCGATGAATTGTTCCAATTCAAGCAATGAAGCCTTCATCCACAGGCATTCATGCAGTTAAACACTTAAGCAGTTAGCCTCATGGCAAGCATGCTATCATGGCAGTCACTTACACACATGCAAGGATGTCAAAGCATAAACACTCATAGTGTACTCCGAACCAAACACAAAAGCTATGTTAGAAATCAATGCATGACCCTAGCTATGTCAAGAATGCCTAATGCAACACATGCGAAATGCAACTAAGATAGGCTCGGCTGTTCTAAGATGTCATGTGAGTGCAGCTTGATAACATGTATTCAAATTGGTATTGAAATACAATGCAGTTTGTATGATGTGCCGAGCCCGGTGCATGCAAGACAGATGAATGAATTCACGCATGCAAGCATAAGGTATGCTGATCGAAATATGCCCTAATCAAAGCACTGAAAGCGGGTAAATAAAAGAGAGAAAGGCGTGGGGTTAAAAGACATTCACACACTCACGCACACTTATTACAACATTTTCCCTCTTGACCGAGGGTCCGAATAATAATAAGCTAATTAGCTACGCTAAGCTAACTATTACAAAACGAAACTAATTAACCAACAAGTTAACTAATTACAAACACAAATGAATAGCTAAGTGCATTAACTGCTTAAGTACATAACCAAATAGTCAACTAGCTAAGCAAAGCAGTTAAAAGGAGCCTCGGGGCGAGGGGTGCATGCATGCTCTGTTGCCTCGCTCGGAAATCCGTTACTATTCGCCAAATTGCCTCTGTTTGCATTTGATTTCAGAACACTGCACAAACTTCCAAATTGCTTCTACTCCAACACAGGGACCTCCTAGAAGGCTGCTGACCAGAAAATGGTGTTGTAGACCACCTGTAGACCACTTAAGTTTTCTGTAGACCAGAAAAAGTGGTCGGCCAGCTACTTTTTCTGGTCTGCCGACCAACAATTTTTGCCAAGCTCCAATTTGCTGCAACAGAGAACAAGAAGGGGCACAGCAGTGTATTTGCAAGGTATGTGTGCACAACCACCCTTCCTATCATTTCTTAAGCTCAAGGGAGTGCAGTACTCGACTCTCTGGCCACCAACCGAGTATCGCATTGCACGATGGCCGAGAAGCCAAGTTTGCACAATTCAATGTCAATGAAAGCACAAATAACACATAAGGGCCTTAACCTTTATCTTGCATGATCAAGAGGGTCCGCGACCGAGAAATGAGGCACGTTTCATCACTTCAAGTATGAAAACGTCCCTCGTTTCTCGTGTTTGGATTAACGTTCAATCCAAACACAATGCAATGTAACAACATTCCAAACAACATGCAAACAACATGAGCATGTCAAGTTAGAGTCCTAAAGCATGAAAGCTAGTAAAGGATACAACACAAGGGCTATGTAATGCAATACTCCATGGATCAAACCAGGCCCAAATAGACCTCATGTATGACAAGACAAAGGCCTAAGCCTGCTGGAATTGAAGCTCAATGGACTAGACAAGCATGCATACGCATTGGCCCATAATTGAGACACAAAGGCACAACTCTTAAAAGCACTTAAAGAGTGAAAGAAGTGAGAACATGGCAATGTTATATGCTCTGAAATAACATGTTAAATGATGTCATAGCAAGCAAGCATCTCAAACAAAGCATGCTAGAGGCATCAAAACACAAGGCTAGTCAAGCCCATTGCACTACAGCTATGCAATACATGAACCATATGGCTAAGACAACCTAAAACAGTCCTAGAGCATGTCAAATCAAGACAAAAAACATGTTGTAGTAGAGCCAACACTTGCTAGGATAGCGAGCTAAAACAACAAGCATGCAAGGCTAGTAAGTGAGATTTGCTCTACAAGTACAAGATGCAAACCACAAGTGGCCAAACCAGCCAAAAACAGAGTTGTATTATGGCAAAATAAGACCAAAAACACCTTGAGATGATAGCCCAAAAGCTTAGACAAGATGGCATACATATTGGATCATATTTAAGGCATAAAGCACAACCTTCCAAAAGCATTGAAAGAGTGAAAGATGTGAGGGCATGACAGTGAAACATGCTCTAAAATCACATACCAAATGATGCTAAATCATGCAAATAGCCCAAGCATTGCATGCGCTTGGAAACTCAAAGCTAGTGAGCAAGATTGCACTATAGCTATACAAAGCAAGGTATGCATGACCAAAACAACTTAAAACAGAGCTCAAGCATGGCAAAACATGAGTAAAAGCTTGCTGGAGTGGAGCCAAAAATATGCTAGAATGATGGTCCAAAGCATGAAGCATGTTAAGGCTATAGGGAGGATTACACTACAACTGTAAAAAGCATGCAAAAGGCAATCAAACCAGCCCTAGACAGAGCTATATCATGGTAAAACAACACCAAAAACATGTTGAGATAGAACCAAAATAGGCTAGCATGATGGATTCAAGCATTGAGTAATAAAGGCTAAATGGCAAGATTACACTACAAGTGTAAAAAAGCATGCATGAGGTGATCAAACCAAGCCAAAATAGTGTTATGCCATACTGAAATAAAGCCTAATACATGCTAAGATGGAGCCTCAAGGAGGTAGAAAAACATGCTAACTTGGTGAGCCATCAACACAAGCACATAGGAGAACAAGAGGAGGGACAACCCCCACCCATTTGGGGCCTTAAAATACACTTTCCACCATTAAAATTCCTCTAGATTTTAATGGTTAAAAGACCAAACAAAGGTGATCTCAAAGGCCTAAAGAGGTGGCCTAAAACAAGGCAAAATAAGGCACAAAAGGGGTAGACCACCCCCAACACCAAAGAAGCCTCAAACAAACACTTTTAATACTTAAAAATGAAGTTTTTACAGTAGAAAGTTAAGCCTAAAACATCATCCAAATAGGGACAAAGACTTAAACAAAACAAAGCTTTAAAAGGATTAGAGCCTTACCCTTGAAGACCAAGAACATGGCAACAACTCCAGCAAGTTTTCTGAGCTAAAACCAGCTGAAAACACTCAAATGCAACCTCCAAGAACCTCAGCTCAAGAATGAAGGTGTTTCACTAGGTGTTTGTGTGCAAAAGTGTGAAGAAATGACACTTTAAAGCACAAACCAATGCAAATATAGAAAGAGAGGGAGAAAACAAGAGAGATATAATATGTATAGCCCTAATGCAATTTTCTCAGCCTGAGACAAGGGGAAGGAGGCTCCCTTTTATAGAATTCCAAGCTTCAAACTTGTTGAACAAGCTAGAAGCTTGGTGCAATCCCTCCATACATGTGAGGATGCTTTCTGTGCCCAACAGCTGGTACAGCTGGCATGGAAAATATCTACAAAAAGTGCAGGAAAGCTGCTGACCAGTTGAAGTGGTCGACCAACCACTCCCACTAGTCGATCGACCAGAAAAGGTGGTCTGTAGGGAGAAAAAGTGGTCGGCAAGGGGGGAAAGGTGGTTTACGCAAAGAGAGGAAGGTGGTAGCATGGTTGCCGACCACTTTAGGTGGTCTACAGACCACCCACCCTAGCTAGCTGACCAGAAAACTAGCTGGTAGGGAAGAAAAGCGGTCTACGGGGGGAGAAACCGGTCTACACCCCTGTTCCACTCTCTAGGAAAGGGATAAGAAGGTTTGGTTCAAAACCAAACCAAAAAGGAAGCAAGACAAGAGTCCGCAAGGCGAGGCACTCAGCTGGAAGCCCTGAAAACTAGTCTACGGGTGCAAAAAGTGGTCTACGAGAGGGAAAGGTAGTCTACG
>NW_021025995.1:638671-661671 GCF_004153795.1 Camellia sinensis | reverse complement strand
AAGTTGATCTATCTAAAGATGTGAGCGGTCTCTTCAACTGTACACCAATTGGTGAAGTACCCGCACAATTGAGGGATTGCCACAGTTTTTGGCAATTCTACGATCCACCCTCCTCTAGAAGTCACAACGCTAGTACTGGAAGTACAACATGGGAGTGAAGATGTTTTTCCCTCAGGTTTTACCTTAGCAGAAGCACGACTAGTGCAGACAATCACAGCAAAAGAGAAGGGTACGTATATAAGTGCTCAGTCAGTCTATATGATGAACAAGCTAGGATACATCCCAAGATCTGGATTGGGAAGAAGTGGCCGACAAGGCACCACAGAGATAACTAGGGTAATCCACAACCCACATGCATTTGGGTTAGGACATGAACCAACAGTAAAAGACTGGGAGAAGAAAGAGAAGGAAATGAGAAAGAAAATCAATGCAAAGAAGACAAGAAAGAAGTATGAGATGGTTTATAGGCCAATCCATGGGACCTTAAACGGACGCTTTGTCCGCTAAGGAGAAGACTTCCCTTTCTGTGGTTTCCCTGAGCCCTGGATTCATCAAGTGGAGCGGAAGAGATACCTTGGGTTTGAAATCTTCTTTGATCATCAACTCTCTGACAATGACAAGGAGTGAGTAGATCCTAATATCGACATCGGACAAGACAGAGAAGTCAGCTCGGAAAGCAGCATAGAGGAAGTCCTGGGTCTAACACTGGCTAATTTACTGACAGAATCACATACTAGCACTGAACCGATGAATTTGGGGGATATGACCATTTTCGTGATCGGGGAAGAGGTACCTGCTGACTGTTCAAGGTTCATCATGGATGCAATGAATGGCTCACAAATAAATTGGCATTTTGAAAGGAGTTGTATTGGGAATTCTGAATTTGTTATTGAGTCTGAGTCCGGTGGGCCTGTGGGGTTGGAGGCAGATTTAAGTTTGTTTAAAATTTCAGAGTCTTCTTTTTCTTTCTCTTTTGAGTCTGTTACAACTTGTGAGTCCAAGGCTTTAAATGAAGATGTGATTTACGCTTACTTTTCTATGCCCATAGTTCATAACATTGACCAAAATTTTCAAGATCTTGACAAAAACGAAGGTGATGGAATTCCTCGGGCTTTGAAAAATTTAATCGACTGGGAGGAAGAAAGGTGGGCTAAGCCATTAGTTGATGAAATTGTTTTTGTAAATGTGGGTACTGAAAAAGATCCTCGCTTGATCCAAATTGGTTCTACATTGTCTTCAGAGAAACATGAACAATTAGTTGCTTTATCAAAAGAATTCAAAGATGTTTTTGCATGGTCCTACGAAGACATGCCAAGAATTGTCCCTGAGATTGTACAGCATAGGATCCCTCTCGACCCTGAGGCCCGACCTGTCAAACAAAAGCTTCGCAGAATTCGTCCGGATTGGGCCTTGAAAATTAAAGAAGAGGTTACCAAGCAAATCAATGCTGGATTTTTGCTTGTATTAGAATATCCTACTTGGTTAGCCAATATTGTGCCAGTTCTGAAGAAAGGTGGTAGAATCCGAGTTTGTGTTGACTTCCAAAATTTGAATAAAGCCAGTCCGAATGATGATTTCCTATTACCACATATTGACAACTTGGTAGACTTCACTGCAGGGCATGCCTTACTGTCATTCATGGATGGTTTTTCAGGGTATAACCAGATCCATATGGCTCTAGAGGAGAGAGAAAAGACAACATTTACCACACCATAGGGGACATACTGCTGCAGGGTTATGCCATTCGATTTGAAGAATTTCGGGGCCATTTATCAGAGAGCTGCTACCACTCTTTTGCATAATATGATCCACAAGGAAGTTAAAGTGTATGTAGAGGACATGATTGTCAAGTCCAAAGATTGGGAAAGCCATTACACTACCTTGAATAAATTCTTTGAGAGAATTAGGGCATACAAGCTAAGGCTAAATCCACAGAAATGCACTTTTGGGGTAACTGCGGGCAAGATGTTGGGATTTCTGATCATACAGTGGGGAATTGAAATTGATCCATCTAAAATTAAGGCCATCTTAGAAATGTCGCCACCAATGACTGAAAATGAGGTGTGGGGTTTTCTAGGAAAGGTGCAATTCATAAGGAGGTTTATTTCAAAGTTAACCTTGACTTGTGAACCACTATTTGGTCTCCTAAAGAAAGGGAAGAAGTTCCAATGAGATAATCGATGTCAGTTTGGGTTTGAGCAAGTCAAGCAGTATTTGCGGAATCCACCTGTGTTATCATAGCTTGAGCCAAGGAACCCGCTGATCCTATACTTATTAGTGACCGAATCAACTATGGGATGTATGCTTGCACAAGAGTCGGATGAGAAAGTGGAGAAGGCCATTTACTACTTAAGTAAAAAGATGCTTCAATATGAAACCCACTATACTCCTTTGGAAAAAGCTTGCTTAGCTTTGGTATGGGCCACCAAGAAGTTGATACACTACCTGTTAGCTCACTTGGTAATTCCGGTTTCAAGGTTAGACCCAATCAAAAATCTCTTTGAGAAACCAGCACTTACCGGTAGGCTAGCTCAATGGTTGCTTTTGCTTTCTGAATTTGACCTTAAGTATGTCACTCACAAATCTGTCAAAGGAATGGTCGTAGCAGAATTTTTGGCTAGTCACCCAATTGAAGGAGGAGAAGATATGGAGTACTCATTTCTAGATGAAAAGGTCATGCAGATAGAAGAAGACACTTGGAAGTTGTACTTCGATGGAGCATCCAATCAATTTGGCTATGGGATAGACGTATTGCTCATACCGTCAGATGATTCCCATATCCCCTTAGCTTTCAAACTCCGATTCAGGGTATCTAACAACCAAGCAGGGTATGTGGTGTGCATTGCCGAATTGGAAGCAGCCCTGGAACTAGGGGTATTAAGGTTGGATGCAATCGTGGACTCGAACTTGGTCGTCTCTCAAGCCAACAGAGATTGGAAAGTTAAAGAGGAAAAAATGAAAGCCTAGCATCAAACCTTAGACATGTTGATCCCGAGGTTCGAAAAACTAACTTTTACAGGCCTATGTCGTCACCCCATTTTTGACCGTCCTCAAGACTCAGACGTCACCGTCTGAACACTCGGTGATCATCCATGTTCGTGTTCGTTTTGAGTTCTCGGAGGTCTCGGCTACGCGCCTTGCCTTAGGATCTCTCGACTTGCTTGTTTTGTGTTCGGTTTTGCACCAAGCACTTGCTGTTTTGCTTCTGAGGGCAAGGAATGGCTTGTTGGCCATCCCCACACCTCACAGGCCAAGGCTTGAAGCCACCGGCCCTCTTTTCTAGCCACCGGCCGGTCGGCACTCTTTATGGTCAGCCGACCATTGTTTTGGTCAATTTGTCATTTTTGGCTGGCCGACCACTGTTCATCAGCTTATGGCAGATAATTTATGCTAGCTGTGATAGCTGGCATCCACAATGCCCCCCTCCATACTCGTGTATGGAGGGATTTTCCTCTTGCTTAGCTTGTTTTGTAAGCTTTGCAAGATTGGAATTCCTATAAAGGGAGGGCTTGTCCTCCCTCCTCAAGGGTTCCAAAAAGTTCCAGAGGTCTGAGATTAGGGTTAGAAAATCCTATATCTATCTATCTCTATATCTCCCTCTCCTTTTGATTTGTGTGTGCTAAAAGGTGTTTTGTTCTTAGTTTTGCACTAAGACACATAGTATTACACCATACCTTGGTTGCTGGGGTGCCAAAGGGTTGTTCCTGAAGTTTTTGAGCTAGTTTTGACCTAAGGAAGCTGCTGGAGTGGTCTTTTTGAAGAAGGTCTTCAAGGGTAAGAACCTTACCCCTTTATTCCCCACTTTTGCATAGGCTTTTAACCTATCTTGCATCCGTTTTTAAGCTTAGCTATAAACTAAGAAAAGTTCTATTTTTACTTGCTTTTGATCTTTGTTTAAGGTCTTTTTGAGGTTTGGGATTGTTTCCACCCTCCAAGGCCTTGTTTGGCCTTGTTTTAGGCCATACCTTTTGGCCATTGTTGTGGTCTTTGCATGACCTCTCTACCATTGAAATCCAGAGGATTTTCAGTAGTGGAGAGGTGGTTTTGAGATCCTAAGTAGGAGAGGGTCATCCCTTCTCCATGTTTTCTTTGATGCTTGCATAAGTGGCTTGTGTTGTAGCATGTATGCCTAGCTTGCTTTAGGTCCATTTCGATGCATATTAGGCTTTGTTTTTCCATGATATAGCACTGTTTTAAGTTGGTTTAGGTATGCCTTGTATGCTCCATACACTTGTCCTGTAATCCCATGTTTTGGCCTTAACATGCACCATGTTGTAACATGTGTTTTCAGCATGATTTTGGCTTAGCTTTGTGAAGTGTTTATGCATGTTTTGGTGTGCTTGAGGTCTGATTTTAGTTTTTTAGGTCATCCATGACTTGCATTGTATAGCTACCATGCAATCTAGCCTGTAGGCTTTAAGTATTGGATTCTTTAGCATGCTCTACTTGCATCATTTCAATGGTTTGGCATCACTTATAATGATATTTCAGTCCATATAGCATGCTCAAATACTTGCATTCATCACCTATTCCATGCTTTGGATAGTTTGTGTTTTATGCTCCATGTTTGGACCTTTGTGTATGCTTCCATGTTTAGACCATTTAGATGTCATCTAAGTGTCTTTTTGGTCTTGTCTCACCTACATTGGGACTGTTTTGAGTCCCTTTGACCCTTTGGGACTTGCCTTGAATGACCATGGTTTGAGCCCTTGAGCTAGTTTCAAGCTTTTGTGCATGACTTGCTTGCATTGATAGGTTGGTTTGACACCATCCTTAGCATGATTTCAGAGTTTATCAATGCTTTCCATATGTCCATGTTCATCCCTTTTAAGTGTACTTGAAGTTGCTTCTTATGCTTAAGTATTGGACCATGTATGCATGCATGTTTGTATGTAAATTTGCCTTCATGTTCTTAGCATTTTGGCCACTAATTTGGGCTTATTTGAGAGCTGCCCATATTAGTTTAAGACCATCCCCGCATGTTGTTGCATGCTTGCCTAGTATGTTGTCACGTACTTGTTGCATGTTTAGTGAATTACATGTTGTAGCATGCTAGTTCAATTGTGCCTCGTTGTGTACTTAGTCCATGACATGTTGTTGCATGCTTAGGTTGTAATGCGTTTGGCATGCATTCTCTCTTTTAGTCACTTAACACGTTGTTACATGTTTGTATGTTGTCACATGCTTGCATGTTTGCATGCTTGTTCACATTTTCATGTTGTATACTTAGCTTCCATGCCTAGGTTGCATCGCATTGAGCATGCATGCCTTACCTCTTGATCAGGCATGATAGAGGTTAGGTCCCTTGTGTATTTGTATGCATTTCATTCGACATCAAATGCACAAACTTGACACCTTAGACCATCATGCATTGAAATGCGTGATTGGTGGCCCGAAGGTCGAGAGCCAAACTCCCTTCAGTTCATGACATGATAGGGAGGTTGGTTGTGCAAACATTTGCCATGAAATGCATTGCCATGTCTTGTTTGCCCTCTTCTGCTGCAAAAACAAGATTCTGCAAGCATAGATGGCCGACCGACCACATTGAGTGCCGGTCGACCACAAATCTCTGGCCGAGAGCTACATTTATGGTCGATGATCACTTTTCCATGGTCGGTGACCATTCCTCTTGGCCGGTGGCATCCCACAACCCTCGGGGAGTATTTCAGAAACATCCTTGGGACTTGTTCAGTCTCCAGAGAAGAAAAACAGTGCAAACAGAGGCAGCAAGAGTATGTCGATGGATTTCTGAGGTGAATTGAGCATGCATGCATTTGACCCTCTTCCCAAGGCGACTTTACTACTTTAATAGCTTAATTAATTTGTTAATTAATTAAGGTTTTGTAATATTTAATTAGCTAGAGTAGTTAATTATTTATTTGATTTGTATTATTCTTTTGGCCCGTCCGAGAGAGGGCAAATTTTGTAATAAGCGTGCGTGTATGTGATGCATGTCTTCCAACCCCACGTCTTTCTCTCTTTTACTTACCTGCTTTCAATGGTTAGTCTTACGGCACGTTTCAATTAGCATACTTATGATAGCATGTTTGCATACATTCATTCGTATTGCACGCACCGGGCTCGGCGCATCATACTAATTGCATAGTACTTCAATTCCGACTTGAATACGTGTATCGAGTTGTCGCATTTCACATGCCATTCTTAGGGTAGCCGAGCCTCTCTTAGTTGCATTTTGCATGCGTTGCATTAGCCATTGCCAACATGAACTAGGATCATGCATGATTACTAACTAGTTTCTTGTTTTGGCTCGGAGTACACTGTGAGTGTTTATGCTTTAGCATCTTGCATGTATGTGAATGTTAACATGACAGCATGCTTGCCATGAGGCTAATTTCTTTTGTGATATAACTGCCTGAATGCCTGTGTATGAAGGTTGGATTGCTTGAATTGGAACAATTCATTGGAATCCGTGTTTTAGCCTTCCTGCGAGTAGCACTTTTAAACCGTTTTTCAAAACGAACCTGAGATGTTTTGTTCCAATTCAGGCGACCCAGTCTATACTTGTATGCTGTGCGCATCACATAGTAATTCTAGGCTAATTACCGGAATAAGAGCACATATGTTTTCAAAACTCGATATCATGTTTAGTAGTGCCCGATCTTTGATAGGGCGAGCGAGGGTGCTCATGAAGTGACCTTCCCCAATCGTACCCAAGTTCCCGAGCCGAGGCAACTTTAGTGATGACGGACATGTGGCCTTAGGCACGAGTCAGGGTTTCCTAAATTCCCCCGAAATAAAATATTCAGGTGGCGACTCTATATCTGGCAAAGCAGTCCATGTTTGGCACTTCTTTCCAAAAATCTGTTGTTCAAAATGATTTGTCGGGTTTGGACTCTTTGACGATTCATCGGTCTTGCATTGCACTCTGCGAGATTAGATACAGGACCGTGACATTGAGTCCTGAACTGTAGTGAGCCCAAATGAACAGAAAACGGGATTTCTCTCGGGACGTTCGGGGACGTCTACAGTTTCTGGCGACTCTGCTGGGGAGTTTGAGAACTTGACTCGAACTCATGATATCTTGTTTCGACTACACTCATGTGTTTCTTTGCATTGCATGTGCATTGGTGCGCCTAGGACACCGTGTTTGCCATCTGCTATTCCTGAATGCTTTGCTGGAGGCTCGCTTTGAAAAGCGTGCAATAAGGCTAACCAATTACGGGCTTTGCCACGATGGGAACACAAACCCCAGTTTTTACTGGGGCACCCCTTTTGACCATTCGACCTAGTGCATATTCAGAATCCGTAGTGACCATTCCAAAGTTAGGACTGGTTGCTTACCCGATTATGGGTTGTTTGAAACTGTTGTGTGCGTAGTGAAACCCTAGTTCTTGGCGAAACTAGGACAGGGAAACCCTACCCCAAAAAAGGGGTGTATTGGCTTTCATTTGCTTGTTATATGTGCTTTTAGAGTTGACCTCTACAAGGAACGCACATATTCGTTTGCAAATCTGGGCATCAAGCCTGAGGGCATCAGTTTAGTGTTTTGAGAATCAGTAGTATCTACGGGTATCAGATTCAGTTTTGGGGTAGTAGTTTTGGGGGAACAGTGATCAGTGATCAAATACAGATGTTCAGTTGTGCTTACGATTGTTTGGGTAAAATTGGGCTGAGACGCTGCCTGTTTTTTCTTTCAGGAGGAGGGGGGATTTCAGAGATCTGAGTTCAGAATAGTCAGTATTCTCCTTCGCTGAAGCAAGGCAGATATCTGATCAATCAAGTCACCAGTCACATCACCACCGTTCAGGTCAGCGGATTTATGATGTCACAAAATTCAGAGAAAGTTGTGGTTATGGAAGCCGCACTAAACCAAGGGATCATCTTACAAGGTGAGACCGATGTTGAGATACCACACCCACCCAGGTCGCTTGCTGCGCGCCCGATCTGGGAACCCTAGTTGTTTCAAGCTCATGAACCCACCACATTTGAGTTAATGGGAATGATCGGTGACCTTCAGAGATCTGTGGCTAACCTAGCCTATGGGATGTCGGCTCCGTCACCAACTGCATCATATGCCGGGAATTTCATGCCGTAGTAGCCTCCGCTACTGGGGCGAATTGTAATTGAGCTCAGCCAGTCGGAAGCTGTCTTGAGCTCCAGCAATGATATGTCAACGACAACAAGGCCTCACTCTGATCAGGCAACCCAAAACTGTCCACCAAGTTGAGGCTAATGAAAAGGACAAAACGAAGGCAGATGCAGATCCCTATGCACAACTCCAGCAAGTTGTTGAGGCTCTAAAAGCTGGGGGATTGAATAAGCAGCAAGTACTCTCGGTCGTGGCTAAGACTGTGGATGATGTCTTCCTCACTCAGGCCGAGAGCAGTACAAGCCTAAGGAAAAACTGGGATAGGGCCCGTCATAGCCGAATAGTTCCTTCACATTCTAACCCTGCACCTGGGAAAGATCAGAGAGCCAAGGAAGCACCTGCTGATCCTTTTGCTAGTGCGCCCAGCAAAAATCTACAGACTTCGAAGTACCTGTCCCGAGGGCGCAGGGTTTTTCATGCCCTCTACATGCCTTTGTCTAAGGCGCTTCAAATCCTCGCGGAAAAGG
Source organism: Camellia sinensis (assembly GCF_004153795.1). NCBI lineage: Eukaryota > Viridiplantae > Streptophyta > Magnoliopsida > Ericales > Theaceae > Camellia > Camellia sinensis. The sequence goes on along the minus strand of NW_021025995.1, from coordinate 653,094 downwards.
GACATCTTAAACCCCTTGAGCCTCGGCCTCTCCCTGCTCATCTTTCACCTGGTCATGTTGCTACCCAGTACTGTGCATACCACCAACAGATTGGTCACACCACCGACAACTGCTTTCACCTTCGCCACGAAGTGCAAGATTTGATTGACAATGAAGTCATCCTCCTAACTAAGCTCAGCAAAGTCAATCACCACTGAGTTTGTAGACATCGAAGATAATTCAACTATGTGATCAAGGGTTGGCCCACCTGCGGGCGGTGCTCGGTTTACTTCAGACGTGGCATGTGGCGCGCACTATTTTGAGCTTCTGCGAGTGCTAACTTTTGTAGTTTCTGACTTGGGTGTTGAGTTAGTTTTGTGGTTTTGTTTTGAGTCTGTCTCTTTGTTTTGAGTCAGTCTTTTTGATTAAAGGTCTGTCTTGTTGTATCGAGTCAGTCCTGTTGTATAGGAGTCCGGTGATCCCGGAGTTGTTACCTCGGACACCATTGTCGTTTCGTGCTTGTCTTTTTCTTTCTTTTGAGTCTGTCTCTGCTGTGGAGCCAGTTGCAACCAAGAAATCTGATTAAAACAGCTGTGGCTGTCATGCTTTTGTGCCTGTTGCTAGTTTGAGCCCGTTGTGCCAACAATGTTCAGAACGAAGTGGCCGTGCTTTTCACTTATTTATCTGTGCCTCGAACTCATTGCATTGACCTAAGTTTTCCAAAACTTTTCAAACGTTGTGATGAAAACGAAAAGGCAGGAATTCCTCGGGATTTGCAAAAATTTAATCAATTGAGAGAAAGAGAGGCATGCTAAGCCCTTAATGATTGAAATCATGTTTGTTAATGTGAGTACTGAGAAGGACCCTGGCTTGATCCATATTGGTTCTACCTTGTCTTCAGCTTGAGCGATTCGTTGTTTTCTTAAAAATTTTCAAAAAAAAAAAATGTTTTGCGCAGTCCCGCGAAGACCTATGTGGAATCGCTCTTGAGATTGTTCAGCCTAGGATTGCTCTCAGCCTCGAGACTCAACCCCTCTGCTTTCAAACCTTGGACCTTAATTCAGCATGTTCAATGGTTGACCGCAATGTGAGGCCTTTGTGGCCAGATTCGAAGCAGCCCTTGAACAAGAGGCACCAAAATCAGATCAAGAAGATCAGATGTAGTCAAAAAAAGCTTGCAAAGCTAAATCAGAAGCACCCCTTGAACTAGGGGCAAAAGATATCAGATATGCTCGAATAGCCGAAGATGGATCATTCCACAAGTCAATAAAGATCGGCAAGAATGCCAAACCCTAGAAAGGAGGAAAGAAGAAGACATTGCTGAAGGATAATCGAGTTCTTATCCACAACACTAGGGGCAAATTCAGCCCCCATTGGATGGACTCAAACATCATCAGCAAGTAACAGCCACTCTCCTGGATTCAAATGGCTTCGAGATCTCAAAACCATTTGACATGGACAAAGCTAAACTTTTACCCTTAAGAGGCTCGCTGGGCCGAAAACCATGAAGGGCGACCCAAGCAAATGTTAGAGTAAGGAAAAAAGAAGAAAAAGAAAAATGAAGAAAATGAAAGTAAAAGATGAAAAAGAAAAAGAAGAAAAAAAATGAAAAGAATTGAAAAAAAAAGAACAAAGCTCGCAAGGTTGAAAACCCGAAAGGGCGGCCTTGGCAAAAGTTAAAGCGTAAAAGGAGAGGTTAATACCCGAGTGTACCTTAACTCTGAACTACGTAAGGCTTGATTCCCATGTTTGGGATACGTAGGTAACTTCATTCTCAAGTCCAGCCAAAAACAGTTCTAAAAACGACTATGTCCATGTAATGGTTTTGGTCGTCTGTGTCATTCTTGTATTCGAGAGTTCGGTTGTGATCATCGCTATGAGGATTGATTACAATGCACTGCGGTGCCCATCCAAACAAGGGGCAACTTTCCGTTGCCGTCTAGTGCTGTTCAATTTTCCATTGTTATGGATCCGAGGTTGTGCATCTTGAGAGTAGGTTCCGTGCTCGTTGAGCAGTGACCGTTTGCAAAAATAGTTTTTACTGAGGTTGACTAATTTACTCGAAAATTATTCCATTTTTCCAAAACCAGACCATTTTCTTGGACCCAAAAAGGAAAATTTTCAATGCTCACAACCTAACTTGCATGATTTTAAGTCAGAAAGTTGAACGAGCATGCTAATCAAACTTTTATATTGATCAAGATTGTTTTAGTAGAAAGCAAAAACAAAAATGGTCAAAATGTTAAAGTAGGGACACAGTTGAGTCAGGCTTCCAGTCTTTTCCCCGTTACCCATGCGTTCGCCAGAAAGGGCACTCTACCTGCCAGAAAAGTGCACAGTTGGAGCTAACAACAAAGGGCCAAAAGCTCTCAACATTCTCCGAGCAACGAGGATCAAGCCAAGCGCGAAGCACAAATTCGGGTGGATCAAGATACTCCACTCCCTCATCCGGGGCCTTGACTAAATGACACCGGAAGAGATAGCCGCGAGCTAATGGTGATTGGGCATGAACCCACAACCTTTTTGTTTATCCATCAAACCACCCAGGGGAGGGATAAAAAAAAATGAGAGATTGAAGAATAGAGAGATGCGCGCTGAGAGAAAAAGTGAGGAAAAGGCTTTTTCAGGAAAAATAGAGATTGAGTACCAGAGTGATGTGAGAATCACAAATGAGAAAGGGTGGGAAACAATACCCGGGGAAACTGACCTCTCGCTTTTGTAACACGTCCACGTGTCGTGTCTTTTGTTTGTCTCGATTCTTGTCTTGAGTCGTTTCAAATGTCTGTGTTTGTCTTTAGGTTGTATACCTTCTTTTTTTTCTGTTATTGAGTCTTTTTTCGCTGTGTTCAGTCATAGGCTCAATACCCGATTGAGAACTCATTTCTCGATTTTCAAAATGAATCGTTTGTGCTCAGAGTGCTGTGCCATTCTTCACGTTTGTTCTTCCACATTTGGAGTATCTGAGTATGTCTCAACTTCTGCCAATCCCATCTTTACGTCCCGCCTGTTCGAATCGAACTGTTGATTCAGAATTAGCTGTATGCCGAATAAACCGAATGTTGTGTTATGGGCTGTGAGTTCAGAATGAGCAATGTTCAGAATGGGCTGTATGTTCAGAATCAGCCGTGCCCTGCATGAGTCGCATGACCAAAATGAGCAGAGTACTGTATTGCGAGCGTTGTGTTCAGGACGAACACTCTATATGTTGAGCATATTGAGAACTTGTGATTAGTTCCATTCCCAGTGCCTTCCGGTGTTGATTTTGCAAAGTCACACCTGTATTACTTCATTTGTCTATCGAGTTGTTACTCATTTGATTACCAAGTTGTCGCAATTTTGCTTATCGAGTTGTTGCTCTTTGTTTATCGAGTTGTAAACTTGTCAAGGTTTTATGGTTTCTTATTGAGTTAGGTTGTTACGTAGGTCTACCTGACCTAGTAGTACATGCATGTTCAATTTCCAATTCAATTACATTGTTATGTAATATGATGCGATGCGATGTATGAAATATGCGATGCAACATTTTTTGGGAAAAAGTTTGTTTCATTCCATCATCTTTTCAAGTATATAGTTTTGAAGAAAACAAAACCTGCCTACGGCAGTACAATGTGCTCAAGCTACCAGCAAAAAGGAAAAACAAAAGGGAAAAGCAACAAAAATGTCTAAACAAAGCCACAAAAAGGAGAAAAGCAGCAAAAGTCTAGATCAATGTCAAATGGTCTCAGGTATGAGAGTCTGTCCTCGTCTTCTTCCTGGACGAAGGTCCAAGAGCATCGTCGCTGACTCCACCATCTAAGCTCAAGCCCGAATCATCTCCAGTCTCATCCTCCGATGACTCTTCCTTTGCCTCTGTCTCGGACTCATCATTGTCCGGAATCGGTGCCCGTGAGCTGCTCCCAACATGAGCGCGCACCGCCTTGGTGCGGGGGTGTACTACAGTCCCTCGCCTTGCTCTCCCTCCTCCTCGAGTGGGTACAGATGGTCCTGCTGGAGCACCCCCTGCAACTAACATCTGAAATGGGGGCTGAAAAGGACAAATGGTAAATGCATCAGCAAAGCAGAGTATGGATACATAATACAGTGTGTGAATACAATGTATGAATGCTATGAGCAGTGTGTCAGTACAGAGTACAGTGACTGAGCGCAGTGTATGAATGCCATGAGCAATGTTATGAATAGTATGCGGGTTACAATGTATCAACGCCATGAGGGCTGTGTAGCAAGTGCTGTGTTGATAATGTGATGCGTCAGATTATGTAGGGTTTGAGATTGTAGTCGAAAGAACTTACCGGGATACTGTAAATAGCTAGTAGGTCGAGGCTCCGCTGCAACATCCCTATCACGGAGGCGGTCAACTCCAAAGACTGACGAGTGTACTCGGCAGAAGTCTGCAAGAGTGTTAGAAACATCAGTATTCTGCGGAACATCAAGAGAAATAAAGTGAAATGACTGTGCAGGATGCAAAATGTAGTAATACATACCGAAGGCAAGCCGTAGAATCTGACTAGCTCATGATCAGCCGGAGGGGGAGCAATGGGGATCTGGTAAGTCTCCCCACCCTGCCCTCGGCAGGTCATCATCGTAGGTAAAGCTGGCCACTCGCTTCTCTGCTCTCTCCGAGATTCGCTCTTGCCGCGAGCCCGAGCCGCCCTCTGTACTCCCACTCCGACCGCTGGTGCCGCAGGCCTCTCCTTCTCAGCTCGGCGAGAACCGGTCAGAGGTGGCATCAAATAGGCCTAGATATACTCAGTATAGTCACCCTCGCCTCTGAATCCCGCAGAGTCCCAGCCGATCGTGTAGTCTATCATCTCCTCCAGAATGTACCTCTCTATCTGCCTCATGGTCGTAGGAGGCAGCTCTGGAATTGTCTGCTCTGGCACGCCTAAGGTCTACCGCAAGAAACGCTAGCCCAGGTACGAGGCACGGCAGATGGGGCCCTCTAGCAAAACTCTGAATCGGGCCGTCTCTCGGACACCAACATACCGGTCCCGAACTGCATCAGGTAATGGAGCCCAAGGCTGCCAACTAATCTGCAAATGAAACGCAGTTCATTACCTACTGATATTGAAAGAACAATGCAAAGCGAAGCTTAAACGAACTGTAAAGTTTGACATACCTCGGCTACGGTAATGGTATCAAAGTAGCAGTGGAAGAAAATAAGGGACTCCCGTGGTCTCAGCTCACACCTCACGTCGAAGCGGTGAGAGAATGGAACGCCAAGGGGCATCTCCTCGTCTGGCACTGGGGCAAGTCTCGGGAAGTAGGCATACATCCATAACTGAACAGTGTGACAGAACAGTTTGTGGCTTCATAGCATTGTTATGCTTGTTTTAAATTGCAATGTCATTCACACATTCGGGTTGCATTGTTTTGCATCCATCACGCATGGTTATGCACCCCTTCCACCTGCATTGTCATACACCCTCTCACTCGCGTTGTCACGCACTTTTCACTTGCATTGCTATGCATGTATCTAACGACATTGTACCTGTTAAGTTCTCTTTCTTTTTCAGGCACAATATTGTATGTACGGTTCATTTGAGGCTGGCACGACCAGACGAACCAGATAGGAACGATATTGTATGTACGGTTCATTTGAAGCTGGCACGACCAGACGAACCGCACAGGTATTGTGCCTCGTTGTGTACTTAGTCCATGACATGTACTTGCGTGCTTAGGTTGTAATGCGTTTGGCATGCATTCTCTCTTTTAGTCACTTAACACGTTGTTACATGTTTGTATGTTGTCACATGCTTGCATGTTTGCATGCTTGTTCACATTTTCATGGTGTATACTTAGCTTCCATGCCTAGGTTGCATCGCATTGAGCATGCATGCCTTACCTCTTGATCAGGCATGATAGAGGTTAGGTCTCTTGTGTGTTTGTATGCATTTCATTTGACATTAAATGCACAAACTTGACACCTTGGACCATCATGCATTGAAATGCGTGATTGGTGGCCCGAAGGTCGAGAGCCAAACTCCCTTGAGTTCATGACATGATAGGGAGTTTGGTTGTGCAAACATTTTCCTTGAAATGCATTGCCATGTCTTGTTTGCCCTCTGTTGCTACAAAAACAGGATTCTGCAAGCATAGATGGCCGACCGACCACATTAAGTGCCGGCCGACCACAAATCTCTGGCCGAGAGCTACATTTATGGTCGATGACCACTTTTCCATGGTCGGTGACCATTCCTCTTGGCCGGTGGCATCCCACAACCCTCGGGGAGTATTTCAGAAGCATCATTGGGACTTGTTCAGTCTCCAGAAAAGAAAAACAGTGCAAACAGAGGCAACAAGAGTATGGCGATGGATTTCTAAGGTGAATCGAGCATGCATGCATTTGACCCTCTTCCCGAGGCAGCTTTACTGCTTTAATAGCTTAATTAATTTGTTAATTAATTAAGGTTTTGTAATATTTAATTAGCTAGAGTAGTTAATTATTTATTTGGTTTGTATTATTCTTTTCACCCCTCCGAGAGAGGGCGAGTTTTGTAATAAGCGTGCGTGTGTGTGATGCATGTCTTCCAACCCCACGTCTTTCTCCCTTTTACTTACCTGCTTTCAATGGTTAGTCTTAGGGCACGTTTCAATTAGCATACTTATGATAGCATGTTTGCATACATTCATTTGTATTGCACGCACCGGGCCTGGTGCATCATACTAATTGCATAGTACTTCAATTCCAACTTGAATACATGTATCTAGTTGTCGCATTTCACATGCCATTCTTAGGGTAGCCGAGCCTATCTTAGTTGCATTTTGCATACGTTGCATTAGCCATTGCTAACATGAACTAGGATCATGCATGATTACTAACTAGTTTCTTGTTTTGGCTCGAAGTACACTGTGAGTGTTTATGCTTTAGCATCTTGCATGTATGTGAATGTTAACATGACAGCATGCTTGCCATTAGGCTAATTTCTTATGTGACATAACTGCCTAAATGCCTGTGAGTGAAGGTTGGATTGCTTGAATTGGAACAATTCATTGGAATCCGTGTTTTAGCCTACTTGCGAATAGCACCTTCAAACTGTTTTTCAAAACGAACATGAGATGTTTTGTTCCAATTCAGGCTACCCAGTCTATACTTGTATGCTGTGCGAATCACATAGTAATTCTAGGCTAATAATCGGAATAAGAGCACATATGTTTTCAAAACTCGATATCATGTTTAGTAATGGCCGATCTTTGATCGGGCGAGCGGGGGTGCTCACGAAGTGACCTTCCCCAATCGTACCCAAGTTCCCAAGCCGAGGCAACTTTGGTGATGACGGACACGTGGCCTTAGGCATGAGTCAAGGTTTCTTAAATTCCCCTGAAATAAAATATTTAGGCGGCGACTCTGTATCTGGCAAAGCAGTCCATGTTTGGCACTTCTTTCTAAAAATCTATTTTTCAAAATGATTTGCCGGGTTTGGACTCTTTGACGATTCATCGGTCTTGCATTGCACTTTGCAAGATTAGATACAGGACCGTGACATTGAGTCCTGAACTGTAGTGAGCCCAAATGAACAGAAAACGAGATTTCTCCCGAGACGTTCGGGGACATCTACAACCTGGTAAGAGAGAACAACCGATTTACTGATGCATTTGCAACCCTGGCATCAATGATCGATATACCGGTCGGGGTCAAGATACTTCTGATCCTTATAAAACAAAGGTACACCGCCGCGTATGAAATGATAGCCGCAACGGAAGAAGTTCAAGATGAAAACCCTTGGTACTTTGATATTTGGAATTTTCTAGAATGTGGTACATACCCACAAGGGGCAAACACCAAAGCCAAAAGGGGGATACGGCTTCTGGCCACTCAGTTCGTCATTTGTGGAGATAAGTTATACAAGAGAGGGCATCTGGGAATGCACAGGCTGTGTGTAGAAGAAGAAGAGGCAAAGCGTATCATGGAAGCCATCCATGAAGAAGAGTGCGGAGCCCATATGAATGGTATAATGCTAGCCAAAAAATTCCTTAGACACGGATACTACTGGTTAACCATGGAGAGTGATTGTATCAACTTTGTTAGGCGAGGCCACAAATGTCAAATCCATGCCAATCGCATGAACATCCCACCATCAAAACTCTACAACATGACTTCGCCTTGGTCTTTCTCAAGCTGGGGCATAGATATCATCGGGGCAATGACACCGAAAGGTTCAAATGGGCATCATTTCATCTTGGTTGCCATTGACTATTTTACCAAGTGGGTTGAAGCATAGTCGTATTCAGTGTTGAAAGCATCACATGCGGCCAAATTTATCAGGAACAACATTATCTGCAGATACAGGGTGCCAAACGAATTAATTTCAAACTATGGCTCACATTTCAAATGAAAATTGGCAGTTCTACTTGAGAAGTATAACGTGGCTTTTCACAAGTCATCAACTTACAGGCCACAAACCAATGGAGCTGTTAAAGCTGTAAATAAGAACATCAAGACCATTCTGTGTAAGACGGTAGAAACTTATAGAGATTGGCCAGATAAGTTGCCTTTTGCACTTTGGGGATACAAGAAATCAATCCGAACATCTACAGGGGCAACCCCTTACTCTTTGGTATATGAAATGGAGGCTGTTTTGCCGATTGAGTTGGAAGTGCCTTCATTGAGAATTATGGTTGAATGTCAAATAACAGAAGCTGATTGGCAACAGAACTGATTTGAGGAACTAATGCTATTTGATGAGCAAAGATTGAAGGCGTTATACCACATTCAGGGGTATCAACACAGGATTTCCAGAGCATTCAACAAAAAAGTTAGATCCAGGAATTTGAGGGAAGGGGACTTAGTGTTGAAAGACAACCAAGCTCTTATTCACAACCCTAGGGGCAAGTTTAGACCCAATTGGATGGGTCCCTACATCATTAAATTAATATGGTCAGGAGGAGCAGTCATTCTCATGGAATTGGATGGTTTGGAGTTCTCACAACCAATCAACATGGACAAGTTGAAGAAGTACTACCCGTGAGAGGCTCACTAGGCCAAAACCCGAAAAGGAGACCCAGCTAAAAGTAGAGCAGAAAAACAAAAAAAAAAAGTATAGAAAATAAAAAAAATGACAAAAAAAATGAAAAAATGAAAAAAAAATAAAAGCTCGCAAGCTTGAAAACCCAAAAGGGCGGCTTTGGCAAAAGTTAGAGCACAAAAAGAGTGTCAATACTCGAGTGAACCTTAACTGAAGCTACGTATGGCCTGATCCCTATCTTTGGGATACGTAGGCAGCTTCATCTTGAAGTTCAGCCTTAATCATTTTTCAACTCACTCATCTCATCCATGTTTGATTGGTGTATCTTTATTCGACTCGGCTATCCATATTTGATTGACTCATGCCCCTTTGGTTCAGTTGTCCTATTTCTCCTTAATGACGGGTTCAGTTGCAAGATGAATTCAGTTGTACATCTCAAGGGTTGATTTCATGTTGATCGAGTAGTGGTCATTTGCGAAAATAGATTTTGAGGACTTTTAATGAAGTTGACTAATTTTCTCAAAAATTATTCCATTTTTCCAAAACTTAGACCATTCTTTGGACCAAAACAAGAAAATTTCCAGTGCTCATAATTTGGCTCATATGATTTCAAGATAAAAAATGGAACCAGTGTGCTAATTTACCTCTCATGTTGATCAAAATCACTTTAGCAGAAAGGAAAAACAAGAAAGGGCAAAGTGATGAACTGAGGGCACAGTTGAGTCAGGTTTTCTGTCTTTTACCCACACTATCGAGTTCTTATCACCTTAATCAAGCAATCGCCAAAAAATACACAGTAGTTGTCGCTGGCGATGCTTTTCCGTCGGGCGATCGACCAGTGTTGCTCTGTTTTGCATTCATTTTGCTCCAACAAGCGCAAAGAGGTGTGTTTTGGGATGGTTTTTGCTTCATTTTCATTTCATTAAGCTGTTTTTTGTGCTTTGGTCAGTGATAAGCGCAATGTTCAGTTTAGAATTCACTAAAATGCAGCCATTTTTAAGTTCAAAATTCAAAACAAAATGAATTTTATTTTCAGTGTTGTGCCATTCATGCCATCAGATTTGTAGAACAAACTCGTTTTATTAAATGCTATAGATCAACCCCGATCAAACTTGTACAAAAAGGAGTTGAAGCTATAGGTGTGCACTCAAAAAAAAAAAAAACAAATAAACAAACAAACAAACAAACAAACAAACAAACAAACAAACAAAATAAATAAAAATAAGAGAGAGAGTAGCATTTTCTTAGTTTTTTGGCAGCAGCTTGACGGCGAAGATTACAACCGGCTTCATTTACACACAGCTTCGGTGCCTGAATTTACCATCACCTGCCTCACTTCATCTTTACTCCTTTGAAGCTCTTGAAGACTCTGCCTCGGCCTTGGCAGAGCTTCCGAAGGAGATTATTCCTCGCCAGCCATCAAATTGGTTATGCGAAGGAACTTCGAATCAAGCCGCGGAGGTGGTATGAACAATAGGTAATGGCCTTTTTCTTTTCTTTATTTTTTCTTTACTTATTTATTTATTTTTCTTTTTTCCCTTGTGTATGTATAAATTGTTGAAATTTATAGTTATAAACCCTTGTATTGAAGTAATTTTTGTATGTGGATAAAGTATATGCTATGTGGTACCTTCTACTATTGTGATTGGCTTTAACAATATGGTCCACTACATTTATGTTGGGTGTTTGGGAAATAATATGGGGCATTGAAATTGAGTTCTATGATTTCACATGGGATATACTTTATTGTGGCATTTTCGCACAAGTATGCTACTCGGTTTGTCAATTTTTTTTGGACACCTTTGTAGTTTTCTTTTATTAATAATTTTAGAAAGCTGATTTGGGGTCAAACAAAGAAAAGAAAAATAAAAAAAAATTTAAAACTTAAAAATACACCCACATTGCATATCCTACATTTATATTCTTTTACGTGGTAAATAATAAAATAAAATAAAAAATTATCGTATCCCCACCATGTCCATATCTGTACGTATCCATACTTCTTAGCTTCAAAATAATTCTAGCCAGTTGTGTGTTGTAACCTAACTGGTCACATGTTGCATTGCTTTGGTCAACCTCGCCCCTATAATGGCTCTCCTGGGGCTTGAAAGTAATTGTACCTGGCATTTAGCTGCCTTATGCGCTGAATAGATCAACTGTATGTGCATCCCAATTGTAAGCTACTACATGATTGGTTATTCTGGCTTATGACCACAGATTGTGATCCATCAATTAAACTGCAGTTTTTTTTTTTTTTTTTTTTGCATTGGGTTGATTTTGTGGATAGAAAAAACTGTCAACCCAGACTCAGTAAACTGGCCAAATAGATGGTCTTACTAGCTTCTAAATTCATCTGAACTTGATGTTGTATTGCAAAAGACACATGGTTATGCCTCTTCTTTTTGAATATATTTATTTATTTATTTTTGTTTTCTGCTTGACATAACTACTTGGCTTTACTTCTGCTTAGTTTGATGGGAATTTTGTCTTCCATTTCTTTCCTTTTTGGGTATTTTAGAAGAAAAGTTATAACATGTGAGATCTGAATGTGCAGATCTTGCAATGCACTTGCTAACCTCTTTAGTTGCTTTAGCGGCAGGCCTGAGACATGCATCCTCAAGCACAAGGAAATGCACACATTTCTACTGGTGTAGAGTCCACCACAAAAGGTTAGATATATTTCAGTAAATTAATTATGATATATCTGTAGAATTATAATTATGATATTGATACTTGCTGCTCATAAATCAGTTTAGGATTATAGATTTTGATACATTCTACCCTCTCCATTTGTTTCTCATTGTATGTGATCCATCCTTTTATCTTCTAAAGCCCCTAAATCTTATGGGTAGACAAGGGTGAATTGATTAGGTTTCAGGTCATTAATTGTCAACAAACTACAATAGGACAACAAGTGCAATAATTTATATGGAGAGGTATGGGTTGAAAGTGAAGAATACTTTTGGTTTTTAAAATCTGTCATCACAATAGGACAAGCAAGTGCAATAATTTTAGTATATTTGCAAAGAGAATAATCAATTTCAATGTTTCTCTCTGTGTCTTGTGTATAATTGTATGTATATATGTATATTTTTTTTGTGAATGAATGGAATCTCTTTCTTGAAATGTACTAAAAAATAATGATAATCAAAAGCTTATATTTATATGGGAAGGCAAATGTAAATAAATAGTTAAAGCAAGTTATCATAGTTTTCATTGCCCAGAATTTCAATTTAACTTGATTAAGGCATTCCTCTTCTTAGGTGTTTTTGCTTATGTGGAAGTGGAATGTATGTTTAAAATAATATATTTGAGTGCTACTTTTCCGAAATTTGCTGTGGATTTCATATTTTGGTTAAATACCTCTGTTTAATCTGTGTAATGGCACACTCTATGATTATATTATGAGTGCCAAAGTATATGATGTTGGTCACTTGAGGTTAGAGCTCCGCCTCAACAAGATTTCTTGATGTATATATTATACAAATAAAAATTAAGCTTTATTTATGTTTTATTGTTGTTTTGCAGCTTGTTGGAAGCCATTGATCTCATCCTCTCAGGTGCTCAGAATCTTGTGGTACCAATAAAGTCCAATTCAAGAAGAAAACTGCAAGAATCTCCCACAGCTCACAACGGCTGTGAATTCTGTTGACCCAAGAAGACGTGATCAGATTTAGTCAAAATTGAAATGAAAACTTGTGATTTTAGAGTTGATATTTCAATACAATTACCAAGACTTTCTGACATTTAACAATCTGCCTTCTGCTTCTCTATGTACTATTTGATGTGTTGGTTGTTTAGATACAGTTTTATTAACTATTGGTATGCATATATAATTACCAAGATCCCATTGCTTTTTAGTTTTTATGGTGTTGTGAAGTCAAGTTACAGTCTAAGCATTCACCTTCGGCCCTATAATTTTGCCCATAGGTGTATTAAAGCAAGAGGACCATTACTGGATGGTAAAATTTCTAAATGACTGCTGATCCTAAAACTGTAACCCCTGGTGAAAAGTTTTACGTATGCTTAATCATGTGGTCATGATGAAGAGTATGCTACTTATCAGGGTGAAACATATAAAGAATATGCCAAACTGATTTGCTGATGGGTTCAGCACAGTTTTTCTATGGATGTCATTGGCTAGGAAAAGAACTTCAGTGCGACTTTGATATACTGAGAAAACATACCATAAAGTACACTCTGCAATGGCTCTACAAGCATGGGGCGATGAGTTCTCTCTGTAGCATATTGCAGCATAGAAGAAACCTAACTTTTATGAATTATTCATTTAGTATTGGAATGTATAAAAAAGTTACATTCGGGTCTTTTGATGAGAAGGGATGTCTTCCTCTTGTACCGTTGGAATGCTTGCTATGTTCTTCTCCTATTGCTACGTTGTTTGACATACCATAACTATAATATTTGTAAAATGACTTGAACTCTAAAAGATAATTTTTGCTTTTCTTTTTTATTAATATGGAAGATTATGTTTATCACCACTGCATTTAACCATGAGGTGATTCTTATCTAGGATCTCTCTTTCTCTCTCTGAAAATAAAAAATAAAAACTCATTCTTTTCTCTCTCTAAAAACTTTCTCTCTTTCAGAGACTGGCCCAGCAGATCGAAATCTCCATCTTTATTCCTTCTAGTTGTTGACGATCTAAGCTTCTTGTAATGGTGTTACCAAAACACCCACTTTGTTTTTCTTTGTATTTATTATTAATCTTTCTTATTCTTTTTTGCCCTTTTGGTAGTGCCAGTCTCTGACTCTGAATTTCCACGATTCTTTAGTTATTGGGCATAGGACGTACGGCTGAATTATTGAATCCATAAGGGTTTCTTGAGAAGAGTTGATTGCAGGATGTAGGTCTGAGGTAAATTTTATACACTCTTGCTGTTTAATTAGATTTACAGGTTTTTGATTTCTTGGGTATGGTGGGTTTCTGAATTTGATAATATATTTAATTGGGTTTTAATTATTTTCTAGTTTCTTTTTTTGGGTTTGTCAGATTATTGGCTTAGATTGCTTTGAACAATTGTTTTGTGCATTTTCTATATTATATCTAGTGAGACACTTTATTGTAATCTGCTAATTTGGTTTTACTGTTGATGAATTTGATGCACTTTATTGTAATCTGCTACTTTGGTTTTATTGTTGATGATTTTGATGGGTATTTGGATTTGACGAGTCTTCATTTTTTATTTTTGTAGGATCTGTTCTAAATTCTTGTTTTATCTAGTTTAACTGCTTGTTTATTTGCAAAGGAAAAAGTTGCTGTTTTGGGGAAAACTTTCCACTTGTGACCTGTTGATGCCTGTTGAAGTGCATTACTTTCAAATCCAGAAGTCTATTAGTTGATTTATTCAGTTTTTTATAATTTGTTTGTGCATTAGAAGATATTTTGTTGCCATTATATGGAGATTTAGACGGCGTAGATGAGCAAATAGTTGTGTTCTCTAATTTATCAAAAAAAAAAAA
>NW_021025995.1:599971-638625 GCF_004153795.1 Camellia sinensis | reverse complement strand
AAGAGAGAAGATGACTGTGCCATTTTAATGTGAAAACTACTAGATAAAAAGCTACAAGTTTGCAGGGGATGGCTAGCAAATTAAAAATGTAGGCATACATAAAAACTCTACAAAGAAGCTGTAAACAATACTTCAAATCCTCAAACAAAATAATATTTTCGCCCTAACAGTCTCCATCGAGTCGACTCCAGGGATCAACTCCCTTTGCTAGTATGGGAATCGGCATATGCAAGTCACTGCAGCAGCAAGGGTTAGAGCCAGTTGTGTTTGAATCTCGATTCTTGAATTTGGGACTTCTTCCACATAATTTGTGAGGGAGCGGATTACGCAGCTCGTCGTCTTGGAAGTCAGAGTCAGCTACTTTTCGTGCTTCGATTATTTTCGTCGCTCAAGTTTGGTGGTAGTATCGGCTCCTAGGCTAACTTAAGCGCAGCTTATCGCTCCTGTTCGCACTCTTCCTCGGGCGGCCAATCTAAGCTATTACTGCATTTTTGCCTTTCCATCATGGCCTCAGGCCTTGCACATTCGATTTCGCCCTCAGACTTTGAACTCGGCCTGGGTCTTTGGCCTCACCTCAACTTTCATGATTGTAAAGGCAATTCGTTTGATGACAGTCGAATGGCGTCGTGCTGGCGACGGCCTATCTCGGCTATCCTTCCGACCGTCTGCAAAACAAGAGATTAAAACCAAAATATATGCATAAAAGGGAAAGGCAAGATCAAGATATTTACCATAAGAGCCGATTGAGCGGCTAACGCTATTGCCAAAAGATCCAGCTCCGAGCGGAAAGCTGTCTTGTCAGACGGCAATGAGACCGACGAAGCCATGCTTAGCGCCACTGCTGGATCTTTCATAGCCGATGCATCAGAGGAGGTCGACATGTTTTTTTACCTTTGGTTGAACCACAAAAGGCACAACCGTATCCGACTCCTCTAAACGCGGCCGTTTGTCAGCAGGGTTTTCTTCAGAATCGGCCTCGACCTCGGCAGGACGTTTCTCCGCCTTTAGTTCAGCCTCCTGATTCGCCCGCACGACCGGCTCCAACTCAGCATTTCAGGTTTGAATTGTCTCCTCCTCGATAACAGGTAAGGGGGGCTCAACATCGGTGACGGGTGGCACTTCGGATCAAATGGCCTCTGCTCGAATGACCTCTGCTCTCCGCCGCGTGGCCATTCGTTCGGCGTTTTTCCTTTCGGCGAGTTGTGTGAGTGACAACCCGGCCATGTCTTCATGGTACGCGCCGGGAATCTTCTAATCCAATAAAGACATCGTCGTAAACGTCCCCTTGGCCCGAGGTCGACGGAGGGTTGGCTGAATTGAGGCCGGCTTCCTTAAAGGCTACCCTTAAAGCCTCGTCTACTTCGGCCTTGAACTGGCCTGATTCTTCAGCGACCTCAGCGACTTCCGCACGCTCCGAGTCGGATCCGTCAAAATCAATTTGGTGCAAGTTTCTGAAGTTGCTTAAAATAAGAGCCGTAAGAAACTTTCACCCCTCAGAATCGGGATGTTTTCTGCTACCGAGAACGTCGTGTACGTTAGCTCGTATTGAAGAAGAATGTGGGCCGCCCTCCCTTGCTTCTAAAGGCTTAGACGGCCGAAGTATTTCAGCGTGACTTTGATCTCCGTAAGAATGGCGTTGTCGGTCGAAGTCAAGACTTTCTTCAAATCGTTGCCTGCACAAACCAAACCATGAGACCAAAAAGATAAAGTCTTGTATATACAACAAAAATAAGTGCAAAGGGCTATATGGCCACTTGGTTCGCCCCTCCGTCTAGGGATAGGATCTAAGCGGTCCTCGCCTTCGCCGAATTCCCAGTTTCCTCGGACAACGACCATGACATCATCGACTCACTTGCCAGAGCTGGAAAGCATGGTCACTAATTGATGGTCGGTGTCCTTGGCCCTAAAAAAATAGCGCCCACGCCAGCCAGAAGACTTCGCCAAGGCATAACAATTCCAAATAGCAAGTATGCCAAGGTTAATCCTAAGACGACGGTTTAACTCTATAATCCCCATTACGACTCTAAAAAAAATGACATTGGGTTGGAAAGGGATTAGACCCCAATGGTGAAGGACAGTCCTAAGGAATGGGTGAAGGGGGAAATAGACTCCCCCCTCTGCGATTGATAGGAGAGGGAAGACGATTGTGCTTTCATCGTCCCTCTCCATATTAAGGGTGCCATCTGTCACGAGTGATAGACGGACGTCATCAGGGATGGAAAAATGGCGACGAAAGCCAAAAATTCGATCTGCGGAGAGGAGATCTTTCAAATGTTTTTCCATTCTCTTCAGCCTATAGGAGTATGCTAAACCAAAAACAAACCAGAAAAAAGGATTCAAAGCAGAGAGGGAGAGAACTTACAAGAGACGAAGAAGATAGTGAAGGATAAAAGGAAGTTGTAGAGGTAAGTCGGAAGGCAGTCCAATGACTTCAAGCACCTAAAAATTTGTCTGTATTTGAAAAGATGTCGAAATTTTAAATGACAATAAATAGAGTGTACGAAGGGACGGGAAACTGAAATGATAACCGAGAGGCGTGTGCTTTGACATCTGCGTTGGAATGAGGTTAGCCGCCGAATTTCGGCTCTGACTTTTCGAGTTCGAAACCAAACACCCCAGCTAATTGTCGTTAGTGGAGTGCTTGGGGGGCAATTGTGGGGGCCAAATATTGGGAGACATAAATAGGCTGAATAATTGGACCTGGAGAGTCGAAGTATATACATCTCATTCGGCCCTGTCTTACAAATTTAAATCCTGCCCTATTCGGCCAAATAGTCGGTTGAGTAAGGGGCCGAGTGGAAAGCGGTTTGCAGCAAAAGAAGCTGAGAAAATAGTAATACGGCGAATCGAAAGTGGGCCCAGCCCTGAGGCCCTAGAAAGAGAAGATATAAATAGAAGAATATCAGCCAGAAAGAGGTATGTGAGAATTAGTACGCTTAATTTAAAATACAAGTAATCCAGAGAGTAGAGACTGACTTGTCCGTCGGAGTGCGAATTTTGGCACCCTTGACCGGAGTGTTTATTCCTTTTCACGTTGTTAGCTGCGGATCTCGAGCGCCCCAGTGGATCAAAAGAGTATTTCCAAACCACCTTCCCCACAGAAGACATACACATTATTACAAATTTGGCCCTCGCGCAGGAGGGTCCAAATGAATAACCTAGCTAAGCTAATTACCTAATTAACTAACTATAACAAACCAAATGAATATGAAACGCCCCGAAATAAATCAACATGAACTAACCACCTTAATTGACATTCACTAAACAACATCAATAATCTTTTCATCATTGTGTAGTTAATAAATGAATTAATACAAAAGTTTCACATGTGGGTATACATTTAACGATATGAAGAATACTTGAATCTATAGCATGTGAAACATCTAGTCTCAAAACAAATAAAATGCCCTTCGGGTTTACATCTTCCAAGGCAATAGCCCGGTTACACAAAAAGGTCTCTCGAACCCATACACGTCTAGCCCTTCGCTTACAAAAATTTACAACAAAAATAAAAGAGCAATCTACTCTTCACAAAACTATTCACGCCCTCAATTTGGCAGGATCACCACATCTTTACCTGTACCAAAATCCCATAGGAGTGAGCATAAAGCCCAGTAGAGAATTCTCACAAAGTATATACAGTTATGCAAACTCTCAATAAAATGCAATGTCAATGCCATGCCATGCTCTTTTAAAGAAATTTCATCTCATGCTCTTCTTGAAACTTTCCGTTTCTCAATAAAAACTTGCAATCTCAACACATTTCAAAACTTCCAATTTTAAACAATAGGGGCGGTAAATTTGACACTAGTAATCCCTAGGCTGGTGTCTGTAAGTAGACTATACAAGTACTGCTAAATCGTCATTTTTACCGGTATTAACCGGAAGGCTCGACACCTATCCGCGCGGTTTTCTGGTCTTTCATCATGGACACTCAGGCCAACTTATCAAGTTCAACTACACCCCCTATTACCACGTATTTACCGCATACCACATTTTCATAGTTCTTATTACAACACCGATTTCTTTCATGAAGTAAATATTTTTCAATCTAAACTCATAATGTATGATAATAATAATTTGAAATGTGTATGCAATGCAATGATCTTTTCCATACTTCTTCTCAATGTTATTTCACAAAATAACCATGCCATCAATTTATAGCAACAATCTCTCATCATGCCCAAATCATAACAAGCTAGCCTCTTCAAGGCTACATGTGATGTTTTCAACATCAAACTATAAGATCTTACAATTTACACATTTCATGGTGCACAACCATTTGTCACCTCATAGCAATACATGTTCAAGTATTTAATAATAATGTTAAAATACCATCTCATTTCTCATGTAACAAGTAGATGGCTATTTTACTACACATATGATGAAGTTACTCTCATTCATTCTCTTGACACAAGAAAACAAGGAATTTCATAGGCATTTTCTTATTTCCCAAAATCCCCAAAATTTCTAGGGTTTTCATCAATCCAAACATTTCCCATTCCCTAAAAAAAACCACTATCAAACCATCTTTCTTGAGTTTTAATGCATAGGCAAACCCACTAGGATTAGTAAAAAAGATTTGAGCCTTAAACCCATTTTGAAAACTCTCTACATTTTAGTTCACAAAATCAAAATCAACACCAATCCTTTAGGGAAACTTTTAGATCAACAACAACAATGAAAATCATGTATATATAACTCAAGAAATCCCTACCTCAATGTTTGATGAAGAAGGAGAAGTGAAACCCTAGAAAACAAATGTGCCCTAAACTCAATCTCCACCGTACAAGATGAGATTCTTGCGTTACTCTCCAATGTTTGTAGGAGAAGATGGATCAAAGCTCCATGTATTTCAAGAGATCAAGTTTTTTTGGTGTTTTGGTGAAGGTTTTTAGAGAAAAGATGGAGTAAAATGATGCTTTAGAGTAAGAGAGAGAGAGAGAGAAGCCCCAAATGAGATGCAACTCGGCCAAAATGACAAAAAAATAGAAAGATTCAGACCTAGGCCGACCGCACGTGCGGCACTTGGCCCTGCATGTACGAAGCGTGCCTTCCAAATGCAAGATAATGACCCTTGCACGTGCGGCTGCCTCCGCACCTCCCTCTCCGTACGGGCGGCCTAGCCCCCAAGCCTCCCCTGCACTCCGCACGTGCGGCCCTCTCCCGCACGTGCGGCCTGTGGCCCCCGCACATAAACCAAACAGCCCAGAAAAATTCTGGTTCAACCCACCGGCACTTCGAACTCACCCGCGCACTCTCCGGAACAAGTGAAATTCAATATCGGACAAAAAAAGAGTAAGAACTTTATTGAGAAAACTATTTTCGGACGTTTCAAGCCCAACGAAAAATAAAAGAAAGATGAAGCGAAGGAAGAAAGAAAGAGAAGAAAAGAAAGAAAAGAAAGACCCGTTGCCACAGAATAAATTAGCTAAGCTACTTAACTAATTATTACAACAAGAAATTAATTAATTTTTCTAGCTAATTAAATAAATACAACACATAGCTATTCTAGCTAATTAGTTACAAGCCCTCTACTCCAAGCATAATTGCAACATCATCTTGACGAATCCCGTGATTGAGGGACGGCTTATGCATGGATGCGGATTTCCATCCAATAATGCTCCATATTTCACTATCGGAATGCCTCTGTTGCACAGTCACAGTTGAAAAAATATGCACTTTTTTTCTCCTCAGCTTCTGCTCAGCTGGAAAAAGGGCATTGCCTACCTTGAAAAAGTGGCCAGCAACCCAGAAGTAGTGGCCGACAGGCCACTAATAGTGGGTTGTTGTCCAGATGAAGTGGCCTATCAGCCACTGATGTTAATTCTTTCCTGCAGCAACAGAGGACAAATAGAGCACAAACCAGAGTATTCTCAGGGAATGTTTGTAACATGCCCAGGGGTACCCATGCACGTTAAACAGTTCAGACCCTCGGTCTCTTTGATCTAGTCTCACTAGTGCAATGCGAAACATAGATGAGAGTCCAGATTTGACAACTTTTAGAAAATCCATTTTATTGCAAAACTTTTTGCCAGAAATGGACTGCGTCATCAGATCTTAGAGTCGCCACCTAATATTTTTGGGAAATTAGGAAACTCATGACTTGTGCGAAGGCCACTGTTCATCATAACCAAAGTTGTCTCGGTTCGGAACCGTAGGTATCAGAGCGGAAGATCATTAATTGAGCACCTCCACTCACCTAATCAAAAGATCGGCCTTTATTAAACCATGATATGAATTTTATTATTTTATATGTTCATATTTCGATTATTTAATAAATCCTAAAAATTACTATGTGAAGCATACAAGTATAGACTATGTCATTTATTATGGAATAATTTGATTTCATGTAGTTTTGAAAGAGTTTTAGGGATGTACAACCCAAATAAAATGTGTTTACAAACATGAAAATCAACACTATTCCAAATTAAGCAACACGACCTCCATCCACTGGCATTCATACAGTTATATTAAGTAAGCAAGTAGCCACATGGTAGGATGCTTAAGCATAATAAGAAAAACGCACACAAACGAGATGCTAAAGTATAAAACTTACATATTTATCGACGTCCCTCGAACAACTAAAAAACAAAGTTAGTAAAACATGCATAATCTTATATACAAAATCCTAATGCAATTCCCTCATGAGATGCAACTAAAGATTTGGCTTCTAAGATATGACATGTGAATCATCTCAAGAACATGAGGTAGCGTACATAATCACATAGGAATTGATTAAATCCACAAACGCAAACTTAGCCGAATCAAGATGCATGAAAGATAGATGCAAAGCATGAATATAACGATAAAAAATAAAATAAAATAAACATGATGCATATTTACAAATAAGGAAAGCAAGTAAAATAATGGGATAGAAAGAAGTGGGGCGGAAAATTATTACAACACTCTGAATAAATTATTACAAACCAAATTAGAGAGGGGGAGGAGAATATTACAACAAAATAAAAACCTCACAATACAATCAAAATAAAATAAGCAAAAGAAAAAAAAGTTTCATGTGCCTTGGAAATCACCAGAAGTTCGTTAACATTGGAAGACAATGCCGTCTTATCCAAAAGACGTTAATCGGCCGGCCGGCCAACTAGGCCTAGAAAAACCTGTCTTATTGCGAAACCAAGAAAAGGAACAAACAAGAAATATGTAGGTGGCTCAACTAACCACTACCGGTTAGATTAAAAACAAGAAAACAAATATAAAATAAAAAAAACTTACAACAAAACTAACATGAATCTAAATCAAGAAAACAAATATAAGGTAGAACATGCAAGATTACAGCAAAACTAATATGAGACTAATACAAGAAAAATATAAATTAGGAAATGCAAGATTACAACATAATTATTATGAAACTAAAGCAAGAAAACAAATATAAGATAGAACATGCAAGATTACAACAAAACTAACATGAACGTGAAACAAAAAAAGCAAATATGACGTAGAACATGCAAGATTACAACCAAACTAATATGAGACTAATACAAGAAAAACATAAGCTAGGAAATGCAAGATTACAACATAATTACTATGAAACTAAAATAAGAAAACAAATAAAAGATAGAACATGCAAGATTACAACAAAACTAACATGAACCTAAAATAAAAAACGCAAATATGAGGTAGAACATGCAAGATTATAACAAAAGTAATATGAGGCTAATACAAGAAAAATATAAGTTAGGAAATGCAAGATTACAACACAATTACTATGAAACTAAAACAAGAAAGCAAATATAAGATAGAACTTGCAAGATTACAACATGAACTTAAAACAAGAAAACAAATATGAGGTAGAACATGCAAGGTTACAACAAAACCAATATGAAATTAAGGCAAGCGAATAAAAATAAATAAATAAATAAATAATTATGAGTTAAACAAAGCACTTAGATTACAACAACACACTATGAAATATAAAGTAAGAAAATAAATATGAGATAAACAAACCACTTAGATTATAACAAAACACTATGCTATGAAATAAGAAGCAAGAAAATAAATATGAGATAGAAAATATAAGAAAATGAAAGACTAGAAATTCACCTTCCAAAGAAAGATTGAACCTTTTGATTTCCAAACTTCCTCTTGATCACCCTCAAGTTTAGGAAGTGTGTTCTCAATCCTCAATTTGAAACTAGAATGGAACTCTAGGTATGTATGGTGGAAAAGTGGCTAACTCTCTTATTTTTTTCACTTTCAGCAACACTCACTCTTCCTTTGATCAATCACTACTGAAATTTAGCTATTTCAGAATTTTTGGAGGAGTTTTGGGTGTAGGAAAGATGAAATTTCAGTTTGTGTGGAAGGTATCAGGTGTATATGGAAGATAGGAGTATTTTTGGCTCAAAAATTAAATTTTTTCCTCCTTTTTCATCATTTTCTCACTCTTTTCCCTTCAATTTCGTGGTTCTCTCTCTCTCTCTCTCTCTCTCTCTCTCTCTCTCTTACAATATGGTCATTCTATATAGGCAATGAGGGAGAGTGAAGGTCAAAAAGAAGGTGGGAGACAAGAATGTGATAGGAAGGCAAATTTTCAAGGTGGTTGCATGGGATACTCCTTTATGGACGCAAACAAAACCTCTTTTTGACAATGGGTCAGCCAATAGGGTAGGGGAGTATCCCACGCACAAGAAAAAAATGCAAAAAATACACCTTTGCCTGCTAGTTTGAAATGGTCAAATATTATTTGAGGGGAAATATAACAAAAGACAAAGCTTTGGCAGAGTGGTTAAGGTATTGGGTGTGGAGTGTTTGGTTGGAGGTTCAAACCCCATCACCAGCATTCTTTAAATTCATTTTATTGGGTAAAGACAAGTCAGTGCCACGTCATCAGCAAGGACCATGTAACGAATTGAATTTTTCTCTTATTATTATTGTTGTGGTGTCGTGAACCATTCCATTTAAATTGGTGAAAATAAATTCTATTACTTCTTGATTTCGACTTCGTAAGGCCCGCTTGGCAATTATTTTTTTTTTTAGTTTTAGTTATAGTAATTTTGGGGTCCTGAGTAATAAATGAGATATAAATTTAATTTTTGGGACTTATTTGATTAGCCCATACTTGATCTTTTTGGTTCATATTTAATTATGTGAATGGTGAAGACCACCTTAAGTCTTTTAAAATTTATTTATACTTTAATCTTAGTTGGAGATTTATTTTAAATTATTAAACTCCATTCATTTTGGACCTAATTGATTGAATCATGACTCGTTTGTAACCATGTATTATTGTTGTTATTATTACTATTATTTATTTTATAAGCTTGAGAAAGTTACAAATATTAATGGTGTGCACCATCAAACAAAATATATTTTGTTGTGAGGAAATAATTATATGGCTTTAAAATTTCTTCAAATTCAACTATTCTAATTAATATATATGTGTGTGTGTATATATATTTGAACAAAATAAAATTATAATATTAATGATAAGAGGAGCCCACGTGGGGCTACCCCCCATCCCCCCTGTCCTTCATTTCTTTTCTTCATTTGATTTGAAGCAACAAACTTCCTACCCTGTCTCCTCTCCTTCGACCTTCTCTTGCTCTCTGCCTCTGTTAATTTTTTTTCTCTTAACATTCATCACACAAAATCTATGATCCACCAAAATCTATTAGATTTTATACCCTTGTTCTTGAGGCCAAAGTGAAGAGCTTGGTCAGAGCAACGTTTTGACCGATGGAGATCAAAATTCGACAAAGTCAAAAATTGGGATTTTTGTTTGGTTCCTCTTCTAGCTTTTGAGGTAGGGATTTTCTAAACATTGTGTATGTGTTTTAGCTTTATTATGTGTTATTTTGATAGTGTGATGTTTGAAAAGATTAGGGTTTTATTAATGGGGTATTAAATCTATAAAAAGGGGGAAGTTCTCAAATTGTTTCGAAAATCTCTTGCTAGTTGAGTTTGGTTTTTGTATGATTCATGGATGTTGAGAAATGTATTTTATTTTATTTTGAGAAATCCCTAAATTTTAATAAAACCTAGAAATTTAAATGTTAAGATTTAGATTTTTGGGATGAGTTTGTGAAAAGCTTACAAGAGTTAAAAATATATGTTTATTTGAACAAATGAGAATGTTGTTGGGAATATTGAAAACCATTGAGGTTTCTTTTGAAAATTGTTAAGTTTGAAAATATTGAACTTTTGAGAAAGATGAAAATATTATTATGTTGAGGTATTAAGGATTGTTGAAAGAAACTTATGGTATTTTTGGCATTATGAAAATTATTGATGAATTCTTGAGTTTGAATAAAAAGGGAAGATTGATGAATTTGTTTTTTTTTTTTTTTTTTTTTGAATATTATGATTCTTGACTGAGTTGGGAAAGAGGAGATTGAGCATGTGATTGTTACTCCTATGTTGAAATGATTGAAAATATGAGATTATGAGTTATATTTATCTCTTGAAATTTATATGTTGTATAGAGATAATTGTTTGGGCAACCGTGGAGGGTTGTATTCACTATTATAAAAGTTGCATGTGAATAGGTAAATTGAAATATTTTCAAATTCATGCATGGCATTGAACATTGCATAATTTGATGATTTAAATTCTCACATTGGATTTGAGAAATTGGTTTTGTTTCAAATTGATTCATTGGGAATATTTGAAATGTGTTGAGTTATGAGGTAAATACGTTTGGTAAGTCTGGATAAGGGGTGTAGATTGGTATTGTTTAAGTTGGCCTGAGTGTCCAGGGTGAAAGACCGAAAACACATGCGGAGGAGGTACCACTTCCCTTCCGGTTAGTCATCGGTAAAGTGGGTTTTGGTTGTGCTAGTTATGCCTACTTGTCGACACCAACCTAGGGATTACCAGTGTCATATTTACCGCCCCTTGTTCTATGAAATGGATAATTGAATTGGTTATGCTTTTGAACAAGTGCATGGCATGAGAGTTTCAAAATGAGAAAACCTATGACTTTTGGCATTGGCATCTCATATGCATTGCACCACATAATATTGTTAAACTGCATGCACTTTATTTAGATTATCTCTACTGGGCTTTATGCTCATCCCTTAGTGGAAACCATTTTTCAGGTGATTGTGGTGTGCCCCCGCCAAAGTGAAGGCGTGGAGGATCTTTTGGAGCACAAGGCTCAATTATTTATTTGTTTTTTTTGTCTTTGCAAGCCAAGGGCTGTTTATGTATGGGTTTGAAAACCACTTTGTTGTAACCATGCAAAGCCTTGGAACTTGTAGCCGTTAAGCCATTAATTTGTATTTTTTTGCTTTAACTTGTTACTATCACATGCTATAAAAATTCATATCTTAAGGATGATGAATGTATTAATGTAAGTGGTCTCTCTTTTGTGAAATCTCATGTTGGATATTGTTAATAAAAAAATGGTGATTTAGTATGAATGTTGACTATTGAAATGTCTATATTATTCAATTTTCTTGTATGTGATAATGAGAAGTAATGAGATTTAGATTATGCCAATGAGTTAATTTAGATATATCAGATGTCAATATTTTTTGGGGGGGCGTTATAGACCAATCCAGTCAGTATCCTAGTCAGCATTGACGAAATATTCTGCATATAGACGAAATATTCCCTGAGCTAACAGAATATTCCCTCACATAATAGAATATTCCCTGAGTTTACAATTTGGCCCAGAAGTTTCAAATAATTATGCTGTAACCCAGATTTTGGGACAATTTTTCATTGAGGCCCCCAGAAGTACAGAGAAGGTTGATCCTAGCTAAACGAGCCATTCTGGACGCAACCGTGAGGTCAGAATCCGCCCTTGGAAAGGTAATTTGTGGCTGTTTAGGGTTGGAAATAGGGCTTAAATTCTATGTTTTCTTATTAAGGATTCTATAAGAAACACCTTCTTGTTTTGTCATCATAGGGTAATCAAAAGAAAGTGCCCAAATCTTAGGGCTAGTCAAAATGGGGTGTCTGTAGTTGCCTCTCTTTGACAAAGCTTAAAGTCATTTCTTGACGTGAGTGAATATCAAAGCCCAAAGACGACCCTTTTGACAAGGCCATAAGACTTGGGCAAACAAACAAGATGCATATGCAATTGGTTGAACCTGAAGGTTGCCTATGTTTCCTTTTACAAGGAATCAAACCAGCATAGTTCAGGGGCAGAATGCAAATGACATGCTCAAAATACAGTTTCAAAGTTGGACTTACAAGCTTCGTGAAGCCAGTTGTTTAAAAATTCATGATTTGTGCAATGCAATGCAATGCAGTGTCATGCAGTGATGATAAAGATATGAAGATGGCAACATGAGAGGCAAGCTTCGTGCAAATGATATGAAACATAACAGAGGGTGCATTGCATTAAATGTGCCACAAGATCACACACAAATGTGCCACAACACAAATGATTAGTGAACTCGAAATCCAAACGTGTCTTACACGAGAAGAGAAAATAATAAACTTGAAATCCAAACGCATTTCAAGCGGGAGGAGGTATAGTGGTGTAACCAACAGATGTTCATAGCCGTATTTCAAACGGAGAGAAGGAAGGTAAACATCAAATCCTAACATATTTCACGTGAACGGAACAAAGGTGGTGAAACCAACAGCGTACCTAACCGTATCTCATATGGAGATGGTGAAGGTTTTAATCGGGTAAACATCAAATCCTAAAACGTTTCACGTGAAAGGAATAGAGGTGGTATAACCAACAGACGTGCCTAACCGTATCTCATATGGAAAGGGGGAAGGTTTTCACCAAGTAAACATCAAATCCTAGCACGTTTCACGTGAAAGGAACAAAGGTGGTGTAACTATCAGACGTACCTAGCGGTATCTCATACGGAAAGGGCGAAGGTTTTAATCAGGTAAACATCAAATCCTAACACGTTTCACATGAAAGGAACAAAGGTGGTGTAACCAACAGACGTACCTAACCGTATCTCATACGAAAAGAGGGAAGGTTTTAACCAGGTAAACATCAAATCTGAACACGTTTTACGTGAAAGGTGAGAAGGTGGTGTAACCAACAGACGTACCTAACCATGTCTCATACGAAAAGGGAGAAGGTTTTAACCAGGTAAACATTAAATCCTAATATGTTTCACGTGAAAGGAACAAGGTGGTGTAACCAACAGACGTACCTAATCGTATCTCATACGGAAATGGGGAAGGTTTTAACTAGGTAAACATCAAAACCTAACATGTTTTACGTGAAAGGAACAAAGGTGGTGTAACCAACAGACGTACCTAACCGTATCTCATACGGAAAGGGGGAAGGTTTTAAGCAGGTAAACATCAAATCATAACATGTTTCACGTGAAAGGAACAAAGGTGGTGTAACCAACAGACGTACCTAACAATATCTCATACGGAAAGAGAGAAGGTTTTAACTAGGTAAACATCAAATCCTAACATGTTTCACGTGAAAAGAACAAAGGTGGTGTAACCAACAGACATACCTAACCGTATCTCATACAGAAAGGGAGAAGGTTTTAACCAGGTAAACATCAAATCCTAACACGTTTTACATGAAAGGTGAAAACGTGGTGTAACCAATAGACGTACCTAACCGTATCTCATACGGAAAGGAAGAAGTTTTTAACCAGTTAAACATTAAATCCTAACACGTTTCACGTGAAAGGAACAAAGGTGGTGTAACCAACAGACGTACCTAATCGTATCTCATATGGAAAGGGGGAAGGTTTTAACCAGGTAAACATCCAAACCTAACACGTTTCACATGAAAGGAACGAAGGTGGTGTAACCAATAAACGTACCTAACCGTATCTCATACGGAAAGGAGAAAGGTTTTAACGAGGTAAACATCAAATCCTAATACGTTTCATGTGAAAAGAACAAAGGTGGTGTAACCAACAGACGTACCTAACCGTATCTCATACGGAAAGGGGGAAGGTTACATATACACACGAACGATATACAAAATACGTATGACATACATATACATATACACACAGGCAAATTATATATGTATACGGATACACCCATATACATATACCGAGAAAATATATACATAGTTACATGTACACAGACATATACGTACAAAATTTAATACACACATTGTAGTGGCTCGGATTCTAATACGTATCGGATTGGTGTAAATTGGTGATAGTCACCTTAAAACTTGTGTGGTTGTCGGCTCTTGGTATTGATGGGTTGGCAAATGAACTTTAAATATTATAATTGAGGACCTTTGGGTGATGTTTGAAACCTTGATTGAAGCCTTAACAAGATATGTTGGCAAGATTAGATCAAAAGCCCCAAGTTTGAATTTTTGTTTTTTGACCAGCCTTCACATTTTTGCCCTTTTTCTCTTTCCAAACTTTGAATTTGGATGTGAGGCTAGAACCATTGGAAAGCTTGTTTCCGGGGCTTCGATTGGGACACAAGAACCACCTAAAACGGAGTCCAAACGAAAGAGTCACGCTTTTTTGAATTTTGAGTTTCTGTGCTGGAAGCATGCTCGCTCGAGCGAGACTTTCTTCACACGAGCGAAGAGTGCATTTTTCAAAATCCGAGAGCTTCTTTTCCACGCTCGAGCCAAGCTTCCTTCCCTCGAGCGACCAGGTCGCTAACAGACATTATAAAGTGACTTTTTGGCCCCAAAACTTTACTTTTTCATCCTCTATTCTTCTCCCCTCCTCCATATCCGAAAACCTAGCCCCCAAAACTTTGATTTCATCTATTCTTACCAACAATCCACCATGGATCTTGCATCAAAGATGAAGAACAAGTGAAGATCAACATTCTCAACCGATTAGATTTTGGATTTTCGAAAGGATGCTCTTGATCTAGCTTCTTTGCTTCCAATCTTGAGGTAGGGAGTTCTCTTAGCCTTAAATATATATGATTCAAAGTTGTTTGGGTGACATTTTCGGATTTTGAGTTGATTATGGGTTAGAAAACATTAATGGCTAGTTGTTTATTTACAAATGGGGTTTTCACTCAAATTTTCAAAGTGTGTTGAATGTTTTTAGCATATTCATAAATAGTAATTGATGATTTGAGGATTTAACTAAGAGAAGAGGAAAACCCCCAATTTTCTTTAAAACCCTAGGTTTGAAATGTTCAGTAAAAAGGGGATTTTGAACTAATTGATAGTTTTATGTTAAAATTGACATTAATATGGTATTGGTATACATGGAAACTATGAAATGGGTAAATCCTAATAATTTGATGAAACTAGTGTGGGGATAGAAGTTATGGATTAAATCATTTTGAAACCTTAGCTTGGGAGTTTAATGGAAATGAGATAACTTACTTAAATAATGTTTCTAAGTGGAATTTGAGTCGTTTTGAGTTGGTATTCACATGATGTTGGAACAATGGAGAATTTGGAATTGATGTTGCTATATGAGATGATTATGGAAATTGTTGAGATTGCCTTGTTTATGTTTCGTGTTAATTATTTGGGTAGTAATGATTTAAACCTTAGGCAAACTATGATATTGGCAAACCAATTGCATTGTATTGCATCGTATTTTCATGGCTTTGAGGTCAAGTGTGTTGAGTTAATTAAAAAGGATTATTTTGAAATGTGTTGTGTGTGTTGTGGTGCCCAATTGCCCTTCCGTGCTTGTAGGTCGGAAAATGTGGGGATGTTATCGGTATGCTGGTAAAGGTGCCCAATTGCCTTTCCGTGCTTGTAGGCCGGTAAATGTGGGGGAAAAGTTACAACGATTGATGGGTGTCCAATTGCCCTTCCGTGCTCGGTGGCCGAAAAATGTGGAGATGTTTTAAGAATGAAATGGGTGTCCAATTGCCCTTCCGTGCTTGGTGGCCGGTAACTGTGGAGGTTTTCTAAAAGTTAGAGGTGCCCACTTGCCCTACTGTGCTTGGTGGCTAGTAAATGTGGGGAGTGTTTGTGACATGTAACGTGGAAATTAATTATAAAATGATGGTTCATGGTTAACTCAATGGTTAACAAATTGGGTCAAAGCTTAGAATACGAATTTGGCGTGTTACAAATTGATTTTCTAATAAAGATAAGTTGTATGCATGGCATGATATTCCATGAACATAATCACTTTGAGTTTGTTTATTTGTTGTTAAGTTTATTTCCTACTGAGCGTCAAAGCTCACTGCCTTTTTATGGGCTGGATATCCTAAAAATCTAGGTGTTGAAGTTGTACCATGATAGTGTCGAAAAGCGAATGGAATTTTGTGTGGAGCGCCGAAGCTTCTTTGATGGTGTTCGCCTTCAACCATTGAACTTGTTTGTCGAGTAGGAATTTTATTTGTTTGAATCAAGACTCTTAGTCTTGAAAGATGTAAGCCCTTGTGGCAATTAAGATGGATATTTTTTTTATATTACCGTGTATTGTAATTTTATTATTTTGAGCTTGACAAGAAATTTATGAGAATGTGATAGATTTCAATTGTTGAATTGTATCCCTTTGCTTATTGTTCATATATTGGGTTGGTTGCGTATCGTGGTGTAAATATATGAGCGTTTCAACTTGGTATCAGAGCTAACTAGGTTTGAATACCTTCGGCTTGTGGGAAGTGACGTTTGTCACAATGGGTTACTAGTTTAGAACGGGACATTTAACTGTTTGCTTTGATTGGTGTGTGTCAACATGACTATGTGGGTATGGGATTATACTCTTAGGATGAAGTTTGTGCTCATGAATTTCTTAGAAGTCTTGTTAGGAGGCACCTAATCAATGCCATTCTAACTTGAACTCTTCGAACGTTTGTGGGACAAATTGGCATCTTTGGAGGATAATCCGTATGTGCTTTATGTGACTAGGTGTTTTTGTGGTATGTTATTGTGAAAATCATTATGTGCATAGACAGGTGTAGACATTTTGGGTAGAGTGTGGAGTTTTGTTTGGGTTAATTTGTGAGCTAAGTTTATTCTTATTCTTATTTAGGATGTCTGCACGTAATGGTAGAAGCCGTGGTAGACCTTGTCGTGGTGGTCGAGAT
Source organism: Camellia sinensis (assembly GCF_004153795.1). Taxonomy (NCBI): domain Eukaryota; kingdom Viridiplantae; phylum Streptophyta; class Magnoliopsida; order Ericales; family Theaceae; genus Camellia; species Camellia sinensis. The sequence goes on along the minus strand of NW_021025995.1, from coordinate 621,723 downwards.
GTCTCTTCTCGAGGAGAGGGGGTAGGCCAAGCTAGTATGGTCGAACAAGAGGTACAGGGTGTTATGGGTTTGTTGGCTAGGGAGTTGACAAGTGCACTTCGGGAATCTATGAATATTTTGAGGGCTGAAGAAGTGACACGAGCCACCGTAGGAGAGACTAAATCCTCTTCCTTGGCTAAGGAGTTCTTTAAATCCAACCCTATGGAGTTTTATGGCGGTGCTAATCCACTTCTAGTGGATGAATGGATTGAACAAACAGTAAAGACATTTGAGGTGTTTCATGTAGTGGATGATGAATTTCGGGTTACGTTGGGGGCTTTTCAATTGAAAGGGGACGCTGGTCAATGGTGGAAATATACCAAAGACCGTATAGTGCACACATGGGAGGCCTTCACTCATGCCTTCCAGGAGAAGTACCTTCCACCCATAGCTAGAGAGCGTTTGAGAAAATAGTTTGAAGAGCTCGAATAATATGACACAATCGTAGCCGAGTTTAAGGCAGCTTTTACTAGCTTGTCTAGGTTTGCACCGGAGTTAGTGGCGACTGAGGAGCGTCATTGTTTGGAATTTGAGAAGAGACTTAGGTGATAAATTAAGATAAAAGTGGTTGGTAATATGATTCGAAATTATGATAGACTTGTTGAAGCAGCCGCACATGTGGAAATCACGTTGGAAAGGGGACAGAAACAAAAGGGTAAGAGACAAGGGGAAAACAAGTCACAAGGTGACTTGAGAATATCTAAGAAGTCGAGAGGTAGCACTAGAATGCTTTTGCAATCCCAGCAGACCGAGCCTCAGAGTTTGGCAACAGGGACGAGTTTAGGAAGTACTAGTCGGAATAAGATGACTTGTTTTCGATGTGGCCAGCAGGGTCACAAGGCTTCAGCTTGCCCTCAAAGGGAAGGAAGCCAACTACAGTAGTGATCGGCTCATCCTCAGAGCCAGTCTTAGGGTAGTGGTCGAGTGTCCACCTGTTATCAGTGCAGACAATCAGGGCATGTGAAGAGACTTTGCCCTAAGTTGGTAGGAGTCCCTAGTCCTTCGGTATCCCAACAGTCGCACGACCTTCTATCGAATCCAAATAAAAAACAACTCCAATAGTTAGTCCAATTACAAGATAGGAGACTACCTGTTTGTTTTAAGTGCAATCAGCTGGGCCATGTTAAGCGCTATTGCCCTGAGATAGCACAAAACCAGTTCATTGATTCTAGTAAGGATGGTAATGTTGGGAGGGAGTAGCGTGATCTATTGTTGTTTTGGTTTGATAATACTACGATGTGGTAGATAAGGAAGTGTAATTACAAATATTGCATAAGTATGTATATGTATGTGTGTTCTCGAAACCCAACTATGTGGTAATGTAATTAAACCTCGGAACCTGGTTATGTTGGGAAGTACTATCAGAAATTGTAATCTTAGCATTTTGTTATGTAACTATTTTTGTTCCCTGAATGAAGTATGTATTGGTTTATGAGTCTTAAATTGAATAAGTGTTTGTAGAGAAAGGGTTGGTCATGAGGCTATCCTAAAAGGTTGCCTCGGTGTGGCAATAATATGCTTAATGTATTGTTGAATGATATAATGTTTGATGGAGCTGAATTACTTTGGCGCGCGTGTTCGTTGTTTGTTAGTGGAACTCCAGGTGATATAGTAGAGTTGTGTGGAGCAGGTGTTATTGACCCTATCAGTTCTTGTGGGTGTAATGTGAGGTGTTGGGTTGCCACGGGTATATGTATGTGTTACTTTAAAGAGGGTGAGTTGTGTGTTTTGGCCTTTAGGAGTCCAGCTCGGATGCATGTACGATGTGAGGATGTGTTTGCCATTAGGCTTATGTGTGGTGGATTAATTAGGAGTAGGTGTAGAACCGACTTTCTTCGCGTGCCCCTCCTTTCGGAGAAGACGCGAATTGATCTCCTACAGTTCGGACTCCTGTCATGGTTTTGAATCTAATCTCACAAAGTGCGATGTGAGACTGATAAACACCAAAGAGTCCAATCCGGCAAATCATTTTGGAAATCAGATTTTGAAGCAAATAATGCCAAAATTGGACTGCTTTGCCAGATTACAGAGTCGCCACCTAAATATTTTATTTTTGGGAAATTTAGGAAACCTTGACTCGTGCCAAAGGCCATGTTTTCGTCATCACCAAAGTTGCCTCGGCTCGGGAACTTGGGTATGAGAGGGAAAGGTCCTGAAATGAGCATCCCCGCCCGCCCGATCAAAGATCGGCCTCCACTAACATGATATGTTGTTTTATAAACCTCATGTGTTCTTTTTCTGATTATTAGCTAACTTTACTATGTGACGCACACATACAAGTATAGACTAAGATCGCGAGAATTGGAACAAAGCAACTCATGTTTGTTTTCGAAAATGGTTTGAAAATGCCACCCTCAAGTGGGGTAAAGCGTGGGTTTGCCACCCTCAAGTGGGCTTAAAACATGATTTGCCACTTCGCAAAGTGGGCTTAAAACTCACATTCGATGAATTGTTCTAACTCAAGTAATAAAGCCTTCATCCACAGGCATTCATGTAGTTTAGCATTTAAGCAAATAGCCTCATGGCAAGCATGCTATCATGGCAACACTCACACTCGTGCAAGTATGCTAAAGCGTAACACTTACAGTGTACTCCGAGCCAAAACAGAAGCTAGTTAGAAATCATGCATGATCCTAACTATACAAGATGCCTAATGCAACACATGCAATAATGCAACTAAATAGGCTCGGCTATCTAAGATGGCACACGAATGCAACGATTTGATACGCGTATTCAAACAAGTATTGAAATACAATGCAGTTTGAATGATGCGTCAAGCCCGGTGCATGCAATACAAATGAATGATGCAAACATGCAAAGCATAAGGTATGTTAATCAAAACGTGTCCCTAAACTAACCATCAAAAACGGTTAAGTAAAAGGGAGAAAGACATGGGGTGGGAAGACATGCACACACACACGCACACTTATTACAACATTGCGCCCTCGCGAAGGAGGGTCCGAATGAATTAGCTAAGCTACACTAAGCTAAGCTAATTATTACAAATCAACTAATTAACTATTCTAGCTAATTAATTATTACAACACAGTGAATAAATTAACTAACCATTCTAAGCTAATTAAATATTACAAAACAAATTAAATTAGATAAGCACACTAACTAATTAATTACAAAACAGGTAAATTAAATAGCTAAGTAAAGCAGTAAATGGCCTCGAGGGCGTGGGAGACATGCAAGCTCGGTTTGCTTCGCTCGAAAATGCATTGCCTTGCCTTGAGTTGCCTCTTTTTGCACTCGTGGTGATCTCAGAACATCATACAAACTTCCAGATTACATCTGCCCCAACACAGGAACACTTTGGACAATTTTTCTGCACTTGGCTGGCCGGCCACCTCAACTGGTCGGTAGGCTACCTCAACTGGCCGGCCGGCCAGTGCAAGTGGTTGGTAGGCTAGTGCAAGTGGCCGGCCGGCCACTTATCTTTCCAGAATTCTTCCTTTGCAGCAACAGAGGACAACAAAGCCAAGACAATGTATTTGGCATGAAATGTGTGTACTACCACCCTCCTCATCATGTCTCAAGCTCAAAAGAGTGTGGTACTTGGCTCTCAAGCCACCAATCAAGCATCTCAATGCATGATAGCCGAAGCACCAAGCTTGTAGAAGCTCAGTGAATGCGCACATAAGACTTAAAGTGTCGTCACCTTATCATGCATGATCAAGGGTGGCAACGACCAAGAAATGCGACGCGTTTCATAACTTTGAGTATGAAACGTCTCACATTTCTTGTGTTTGGATTAACGTCCGATCCAAACACATGCAATGCAACACACATATGTTATCTTGGCATATTTTACTTTGCTCAATTCTTGTTTACACATTTTAGCTTACCAAGTAGTCCATTAACCGGTTAAGTTCAATGTGAAAGGTCCTCTAATTTGAAAGATGACCTAAGCTTCGAGTGCCTTTGACATGAAGGAAGTATCATGCTATTGGTTAGTAGAAATCCTCAAGGGAGGATTAAAACCAATAGGCATGAATGCCTCAAGTTCATGCTCAAGCCAACAAGGGGCTTAAGGCCACTTTCAAAGTGAATCAAAGTTTAAAACAATGGAGTGCAATAACACAGATTTCAACACTAAAATAACATGCTGAGTGACTTAAAAACAATGCAAACAACTCATGTACAATATGTTAGAAGGCTTAAGCATTAAAACTAGTGAGGGACACAACACTAGTGGCATGCAATACAATGCTCAAATGGCCAAACCAGCCCTAGACAAACCTCAAACATGCTGAAACAGTGCCCTAAACATGTTGAAATTAAAGCACAAAAGAGTGGAAGATCATGCGCATATGTTGGCTCACAAGCAAGGCATAAGGCAGAACTCTCAAAAGCCATTAAAGAGCGATATATGTGAGAGTATGATAGAGGTACATGCTCTGAAATCACATGCTGAATGATGTCATATCATGCAAACAACTCAAGCAAAGCATGTTAAGGGCCTTGAAACACAAAACTAGTGAAGCTAACTTCACTATGGCTATACAAAACAAAGCTCAAGGGAGCAAGACCACTCAAAATAGATCTTAAACATGCTAAATTAGTAGCAAAAATGTGTAGGAGTTAAGCTAACACAGGTTAGAATGATAGGCTAAATCATCAAACATGCTAGGCTAGTAAGCAAAACTGCACTACAAGTACCAAAATCAAGCAACAAGTGACCAGCCCAACCAAAAACAGAGTTAAAGTAGGTCAAGATAAGGCCTAAAACATGCTTGAACTAGGCTTCAAAAAGGGAAAAATATATGCTCACTTGTTAGGCCATCAACACATGCAAACAAGATAAGAGGAAGGGGGGACCACCCCCTCCCATTTTGGACCTCAAAACCACCTTTCCACCATTGAAATTCCTCTGGAATTCAGTGGTTAAAAGGGCAAGAAAAGGTTGTTTCAAAAGCTTTGAGAGATGGCTCAAAAGCTTAACAAGCAAAGAGACAAGAAGGGTGGACCACCCTCAAACTCAAAAGAGGCTTAAACCACCATTTTTAGGACTGAAAAATAGAGTTTTCTTCAGTTCAAAACCAAGCCAAAAATAGTTTGCAAAGGTGGCAAAACAAGCATGCAAAACAAAGCTTTAAAGGGACAAGTGCTTACCCTTGAAGCACAGCAGCAAAACAGGTGCAAATCAGAGCCAAAACCAGCTTTGAGAGCTCAAATCGGACCTCCAAGAATCTCAGGAGCAACGTAGAGGTGTTTGGTCTAAGGTCACTTTGCAAGAGTGTAGGAAATTTATCACTTCTAAGCACAATATAGGAAGAGAGAGAGGCTGGAATTTTGCTCACAAAATTATAGAGAGAGAGAGAGAGAGAGAGATTTAGAGAGAGAGAGGCTCTCGAACTTTCCAACCTCCCAATATATGAGATATAGCCTCCATATATAGCAAAAAGAAGAGCCTTGGTCGAAATATCTGATTTAGGACAGCTGGAGGAGTGTGAAAACAGTTTGAGGAGAAATATCTGCAAAATATCTTAGTTTGGGACACAAGTGACTGGTCAACTACTTCAAGTGGCCAACCAGCTACTTTTCTGTCTGACAAGAATCCCTTCTGGCCGGCATATGGCCGGCAAGCTCCATTTGTGGCCGGCACCCTCCCTAGTGGCCGATAGCAAAAACTAGCCCCTGTCCCCCTACTTCAAGCAAACATAACTCCTTCATTTGGACTCCTTTTCAGGTCATTCTTATGTGCAAATTGTAGCCTCGGAAGTAAGATTTCTAATAGTGTAAGCCTTGGATCAAAATTCCAAGTGTGCTAAGAGATATCCCGTTTTGAGTGAAGACTACTCAGTTTCAATCCAACCGGATTGATGCCTAACTTCAACCAACCATATCTCCCTCATCTAGCCTTGGCTTTAGGAGATTCTTGAGTGAAAAATGAAGCCCCAGAAGTCCTCTTTCCAATAGTGGTGGCCCCATAGCTGAAATCCAAGTGTACAAATGGATAGGCCTGATTTAGCGAGGGTTGCACGACTGTCTCTCAACGGTTCATGCCCATCTTCTTCCCCAACTGGGTTTCTTCCCTCTCCTCCAATTTTCTTCAACCCAAACCTCTAAACAAGATGTTTTAAAGATTTTTTCTGAAGAGTTCACCTCTCCTTCATTCATTTCCACTTTGTCCTTGCTCAATTTATCAAAAAGCGCAACATTTAGCAAAATGCGAGCCTCGGAACATCGTAGAAGCATTTTCAAAAATATTTTAAAAGAGAGGGTTTTAAGGTCTAAAATCATTTTGGTCCAAAAGTGGGGTGTGAGGTTTGGATTTGACACTCTCCTTGCCGAAGAAATTGAACCTTTGCATAGCATAGCCTACACCATCAAGTAAGCAATTAGTAGTGCCCAAGTCTTGAGGGTGGTAAAAAATAGGGTGTCTACAGTTGTCCCTCTTTGACAGAGCTCGAAGTCATGAAATGACGTGAGTGAATGTAAAAGCCAAGAGATGACCCATTTTTGACAAGGCCGAAGACTTGGACAAATAAACAAAATGTAAATGCAGAAACGAATGGTTGCGCCCGCAGGCTGTCTACGTATCCCTTTGCAGGGAATCAAACTAGCGTAGTTCAGGGGCATGATGTAAAATTATATGCAATATTACAAAACAGTGTAATGATATACAATGTAACGAAATGCAATGTAATTGAATCCTCAAACCACAAGCAGTGCAAAACCACACAAATACGATAAGGGATGGAGATGCAAAATTAAACTACGTTTAACACAGAAAAGGTGCCGGAGCCCTCAAACCACAATTCTCTTAATGGAATAGGTGTGTGCACAGGCAGAACTGTGTGTTTCGTAGAAAGAATACAAGTAATTGGGTGGCATGATATAAGTGTGAATGATCTGCTGAGGAAAGATAGTGACCTTAAGTGCTGAATGCAACTAAACAAAGTACGATGCAATGGATGAAGTGAATAAGGCGCGCGGCCAAACCACATTTTTCCTAGAAAAGGCATGGACACAAACTAGAGCACGTCTAACACAGAAAGGTGCCAACACCCTCAGACCACAATTCTCTTAGTGGAATAGGCGCGTACAAATTATCACAGAACCATGCTTTAACGAAGGAGATGTATGAGCACATGCCAAACTAAGCTTAACATGAAAAGGATGCAGGTGATAAGATGGTATGATGTAATGGATGCAAAGGATGACATACTCCAACCACGCTGGAATTGGGAGAGGAGGAAAAACAAATCCCAAACACAGTGAAATCGTGTGCTGAAATCGTGAGAAGAGGTCCTGAGAAAGCCAATCAAAGGCGCGTTCCACGTGTCTTGAGATAAATTCCAAACACGTTTGTGAGGAAAAGAACACTCTAACCACGCTGAAACCGTGAGAAGAAGAAGGGACTCCCACCATGCTGAAATCGCGAGAGGAGGAAAGGCAATTTCCAAACATGCTGAAATCGTGTGAGGAAATGGACACTTTAACCGCACTGAAATTATGAGAAGAGGTCCAAAAATAACCAATCATGAATGTGTTCCGTGCATCCTGAGATAAATTCCAAACACACTGAAATCGTGTGAGGAAAAGAACACTCTAACCACGATGAAATCGTGAGAAGAGATCTGAAAACAACTACTCAAGGGCGCGTTCCATGCAACCTGAGATAAATTCCAAACACGCTGAAATCGTGTGAGGAATAGGACACTCAAACCACACTGAAATCGTTAGAAGAGGTTCAGAAACAATTACTCAGGGGCGTGTTCGACGCAACCTGAGATAAATTCCAAATACGCTGAAATCGTGTAAGGAAAAGAGCACTCTAACCATGCTGAAATCGTGAGAAGAGATCCAAAAACAACTACTCAGGGGCGCACACGACGCAACCTGATATAAATTCCAAACACGCTGAAATCAAGTAAGGAAAAGAGCACTCTAACCACACTGAAATCGTAAGAAGAGGTCGGAAAACAACTACTCAGGAGCGTACTCGACGCAACCTAAGATAAATTCAAAACACGCTGAAATCGTGTAAGGAAAAGAGCAATGTAACCACACTGAAATCGTGAGAAGAGATCCAAAAACAACTACTCAGGGGCGCACTTGACGCAACCTGAGATAAATTCCAAACACGCTGAAATCATGTATGGAAAAGAGCACTCTAACCACGCTGAAATCATGAGAAGAGGTTTGAAGAAAAGCAATCAGGAGCGCACTTATGCGCAACCTGAGAAAACTTCCAAACACGCTGAAATTGTGTGAGAAAAAGAACACTCTAACCACACTGAAATCGTGAGAAGAGGTCTGAAGAAAAGCAATCAGGAGCGCACTCATGCGCAACCTGAGAAAAGTCCCAAGGGACAACGACCCGAAACGCTACTCAGCGTAAAAGGATAAACGATACAAGATAATACAAGATACAAATCAATGCAATAAGTGCTATGATACGATACATGTTACAAGCAATGTATGAAGTTTAGGGAATGCAATAAACAAACAAAGCGACGCTTTAAAAAGTATCTGCACCTCATGGGGTGAGTGGCGATAAACCGCTCTACTCTGACAGGGATCTCCCCTTTATGTTCTTCGAACTCTTACCTTCAACTCGCAGTACAAAGGTTCTGAAATGCTGACAAGTAGCAACATCTGCATGTAGAAGCCATGGATTCTGCTTTTCTTCCTGAACATATTCGCAACTTTCCCTATTCTCCAACGGGGTGACAGACTTGGTTGGTTCAGTATCCAGAATTGAGGCGCACACATGCTATCTCAATCTATGGGGCTGCCATACAGATTTCAAGCTGGGGATACACCCCTGGGTATTTAAAGCAGACTTTAGTCTCGAAAATTTCAAACCTTTGTGTTCTAGGCATCAGCCATTTGAACTCTAGTTTCCATCGTCGCAGTTAGTCTCCTAGGAACTCATTGCAAACACAGCCAAGATGCCTCTGGCAGGGAATGATATTTGGGGATAGCACTTTGATTGCCATTCTGGCTTGAAACAGGCTTGAGCTTGAGCTTGAGGTGGAGGCACACTCATACTTCGGAGCATTGACAAGGCCTGAGGAGGTACATCCGGAGTGCAATCTCGGAACGTTTTGAAGTTGAAACAAACTCAGATGCTTCGATTTTCCCTATTTTCTTTTGCTTTGCAATTTGGAACCTATGTAGCTTCAGATAGGTCCTAGTTCTATTGCTCTCTCATATGGCCTGGGTTGAACCTTGTAGTTTTATGAAAGAACAAATCCTGTTTTGCACATATGTGGAGAACGGCACAGCACTCTAAGCACAAAACGATTCATTTTTAAAATTGAAATTGAGAAATGAGTTCTTGACCGGGTATTGAACCTATATAGCTTCAGATAGGTCGTAGTTCTATTGCTCTTTGATATGACCTGGGTTGAACCTTGCAGTTTTATAAAAGAACAAATCCTGTTTTTCACATATGTAGAGAACGGCACAGCACTCTAAGCACAAAATGATTCATTTTTGAAATTGAAATTGAGAAAAGAGTTCTTGACCGAGTATTGAGCCTACGACTGAACACAACACACCATGACTCAACATATGAAAACAAAGGTAAGCAACCTAAACATATTTATTGACACTCGAAATGACTCAAAACAAGAATCGAGACAAACGAAAACACACACACAACACTTAGATGTGTTCCAACAGTGGGAGACCTCTCAATTCAAGAGGAGCCTGTTTTATCGGGTATTGTTTCCCACCCTTTCTCAATTGTGATTCTCACATCACTCTGCCACTCAAGCTCTAGTTTTTTGAAAAAGCCCTTTTCCTCACTTTTTTTCTCAGCGCACATCTCTCTAATCTTTAATCTCTCTTCTTTTTCATCCCTCCCCTGGGTGGTTGATGGATAAACAGGAAGTTGTGGGCTCTTGCCCCTAGTATTCTACTGGATTCTTCTTGACATCGATTGACGATGCGCTCGGCCAGTTTGGATGTCCCACCAGCCAGGTATACAATTGATTGGCCTCACACATTGCGTTTTCTACATTCCCATTCCAGGTCAGATACCAATTTGAGCGTGATTGTCCAAATGAGGAAAACGCATATCCAACTCCATTTCCAATTCGTACTTCACACTTGGCTTGATACCTCGCTGCTTGGAGGATGAGAGAGCTTTCGGCCCTTTGCTGTTAGCCTCAGTTGTGCCCTTTCTGGCAAGTACGGTGCCCTTTCCGGCAAGTATGGTGCCTTTTCTGGCAAGTATGTTGACAACGGGGGAAAAGATAGAAAACCTTACTCAACTGTGCCCCTAGGTCATCATTTTGACCATTTTTTGTTTTCGGCTTTCTAAAACAATTTTGACCAATATGAGAGTTTGATTAACATGCTTGTTCGATTTTCTGATTTGAAATCTTGCAAGTTAGGCTATGAGCACTGAAAATTTTCCTTTTTTGGGTCCAAGAAATGGTCCAATTTTGGGAAAAAAAAAGAATAATTTTCAAGAAAATTAGTCAACCTCATTAACAATTCTCAAAAACTATTTTTACAAATGGCCACTGCTCGACCCACACGGAATCTACTCTTGAGATGCACAACCTCAGGTCTGAACTTGAATGGTCTTGCAGCTGAATCTTCCAACAAAGTAGGACAACCGAATCTGAGCAAAGATGATCATCAAGATAAGCCACTTCAGAATGACAAGATAGCCGAGTTGAACAAGGATAAACCAATCAACATGGATGAGCTAAGCAGGCTAAAAATGGATTGGGGCCGGACTTCAGGATGAAGTTGCCTACGTATCCCAAACATGGGAATCAGGCCTGACGTAGTTCCGGGTTGAGATTCACTCGGGTGTTAACACTCTCCTTTTACGCTCTAACTTTTGCCAAGGTCGCCCTTCCAGGTTTTCAACCTTGCGAACTATGTTGTTCTTTTCTTTCATTTCTTTTCTCTTTTTCTTCTTTTTCTTTTCATTTTTGTTCTTTTCTTTTTCTTTGTTCTTTTTCTTTCTTTTTCTTTTTTTTTCATTTTCTCTGCTCTAACTTTTGCCTGGGTTGCCCTTCCGGGTTTTCAGCCCAACGAGCCTCTCAAGGATAAAAAGTTTAACTTGTCCATGTTGAATGGTTTTAAGATCTCGAAACCATCTGAATCCAGTAGAATAGCTGCTGTTCGCTGATGATGTAGGAGTCCATCCCATCGGGTCCGAATTTGCCCCTATTGTTGTGGATAGGAACTCGATTGTCCTTCAGTAAAAAAAACTTTCTTCTTTTCTCCATTTTGGAATTTGGCTTTCTTGCCGATTTTCATTGGTTTGTGAAATTACCCATCTTTCACTCTTCGAGCACATCCGATATTTTTGCCCCTAGTTCAAGGGCTACTTCTGATCTAGCTTTGCCAGCTTCCTTTGATCACCTCTAATTTTCTTGATCTGACTTTCCTGCCCCTAGTTCGAGGGTTGCTTCAAATCTGACCTGGTGGGCCTCCTTTGATGTTATACGACCTTATTGCCCCTAGTTCATGGGCTATTTCAAATCTGGCCATGCAAGCCTCACATTGTGGTCGACCATTGAACATTCTGAATCCAGGTTCGAGATTTGAAAGCAAAAGGGGTCGAGTCTCGAGGCTGAGAGCGATCCTATGCTGCACAATCTCGAAATCAATTCCACGCATGCCTTCGCAGGACCACGCAAAACATTTTTTGAAATCTTTTAAGAAAGTGACTAGTCACTCACGCTAAAGACAACGTAGAACCAATCTGGATCAAGCCAGGATCCTTCTCAGTACTCACATTAACAAATATGATCTCATTCATTAAGGGCTTAGCTTGCCTTTCTTTCTCTCAGTTGATCAAATTTTTGCAAATCCCAAGGAATTCCTCCCTCTTTGTTTTCATCATAGCGTTAAAAAAGTTTTGAAAAACTTAGGTCAATGCAATAACTTAAAGGCACAAAAAAGTAGGTAAAAATCAATGCCGTTTCATTCAAATCTTCTAGAACAATTGGCTTTAAGACAGAAACAGACGCAAAAGGGTGAAAATCACTGTTGTTTCATTCAGATCTTTTGGCGCAACTGGCTCAAGGCAGAAACAAACACAAAAAGCGTGAAATTACTGCTGTTTTATTCAGATCTTCTGGCACAACTAGTTCCATGGCAGAAATAGACGCAAAAGAAAAAGTGTAAAAGACAAACACAAAACAAGAAAGTGATACTCAAGGTAACACTCTCGAAATCACCTGACTCTAACATGACAGGACTGACTCGATACAACAAGACAGCCTCAACTGACTTAGTACAAAAAGACTGACTCAATACAACACAAAAGAACTGACTCAATACCCAAGTCAGAAAGTACAATAACTAGCATTTGCACATTACTTAAAATAGTGCGTGCCATCCATCACATCTAGAGTAAATTGAGTGCCATCCCTAGGTGGTTCATCCCTTGATCACGTAGTCACATTATCTCCCGCATTCATTGATCCAATGTCGATAGACTTTGTAGAGTCTGGTGCGACGATGACCTTGTTTTCAATCAGATCTTGTATTTCGTGGCAAAGACGAAAACACATGTTAGTGTCATGGCCAGCTTGTTGATGGAAGGAACAGTAGTCAGCTGGGTTATGGGAGGGAGGAAGGTTATTTGGTAATGGCCGCGACTCCAGGGGTTTGAGATGGCCTTGTCCTATAAGGATTTGGAGATCTTTGGACAAAGTCATATAAAGGGGATTGAAGACTCTCTGGCCTTGGGGTTGGTACTTCGAGGTTTGTGAAGTGTTGGATGTACCAGCAAAAGGGTTGGCGGGTGCTGACTTTTGATGATCTCTTCCGAGTGTAGCATTGGAGCTGAAATGGGTGTTTCTGGTACGACATCCCTTTTCCCGGCTTGCCCATTGATTCAAACTGCCTTGAACTTGAGTGGCAAAAATATCATCCACAGTTTTGGAACAACCGCGAGCACTTGCTGTTTGTTCAGCCCTTCCACTTTCAAAGCCTCAACAGCCCACAGAAGGTGTTCACGAGGACCAATGCTTGCCCCTACCTTGTTCTTACCACTTGCCTCCACTTTGCAAAGGGATTGGCCTTCTTCCACTGCAGCCTGTCCCAAGATTGGGAAGCCTTTTGACATGAAATCTCTGGTATGTGATGTGGTCGATGATGGAGCCAATATCCTAAAGGCTAAATCTGCCACAGTTCTCTGAAGATCTTCAATCATTCTCATTAGCTCAGAAGTAGTGGGTTCACGGGTTTGAGATGATTGGGTTTTGGGTGCATCCATCTTGCACAATTTCGTGCTTTCTGGAATGAACACCTTAGACTTGGGTAAATGGGCTGGGGTAATGTATGTACTGGGGTCATAGGTGGACGGCAGCACGTAGATTAGATTAAGATGTAAAGGTGATGGGTCAGTGGTGGCCCGAGGTCCTTTTGGTGGAGCTATGGTCTCTTTGTCAATAAGTTCCTGAATCTTATGATGGAGGCGGATGCAACGGTTTGTATCATGACCGTGTTGTTGATGATAGGCATAGTATTTAGCTGGGTCATATCTTGGTGGAACAGAATTTGGAAGGGGTTGAGGTTCTAGGAGCTCTAGGTGCCCTTCTTCTCGCAGCATTTTCAAAGCTTGAGAGAGACTCATGTAAAGAGGATTGAACTTTCGGGCTTGGGTCTGATTTGAAGTGGTTGGTTTCTGGCCATTGAGGGGAGTGGTGATAGTGTCTACTTCTAAGCATTTCGCAGTTGTGCTACCATCAATAGTAGCATTGGAACTGCGAGCAACATTCTTCTTCAAAGGCTCATCATCTTCCATAAAAATCCCGTGTCTGAGGGCATCCTAGATTTGAACCCCCATTTCATGAAGGTCTGGAAAGGTAAACAGAGGTAGAACGATCATCTTTTGCAACAACTTACCATGCAGATTCCGAACAATCATCCTGATTTGATCTTTATCGGAAGGCCTTGCAGTCACCATCGAGGCTTTTGCTCTCCATCTCGTCACGAACTCTGAGAAACCCTCCTTTGGCTCTTGGCGGGTGACTTCGAGATCACGAGTTGTGACCTCGATCTGTGTGTTGTAGAAGTATTAAGTAATAAAGGCCTCTGCCATCTCTTTCCAGTTCTGTTTCACAGAGTTCTCCAATTTAGCATACCAGATGGCCGCAACACCCGATAGGGTCCGACCGAAGAAGGAAAGCTTTTGCAGTCTGGAGAGGCCCATCGGCCGTAGGATATCCGAGAACAACCGCAGATGTACCATAGGATCTCCAGAACCGTCAAAACGGTCTTTATGTGGCATCTTGAACCGGTCCGGCAATGTCACTACCGAATCCGTGTAATCATCCTCTATGTCTGGAATGGAGTTAACGCCTTGAGCCCTCTTGAACAACTTTTAAAGCTTGCTCACTTTAAATGCAGTTGGATCCACTTCGAACGTGAAAGGGGCCTCAATTGGGTAGGCCTGTGCTTTGGATGTCTGAGGTGGAATTGGATCCACCAGAATGTCCATATTGTCCTGGATATTAGCTCTAGGGGCAAGGGCCCGGGGTGCAGAAATTTCTATTGGAGGCGGGTGGGATGCAGAGGCTGTCGCCTGCTGCGGTCGTTGCTGTTGCTGTTGCTGTTACTGTTGAAGCTTTGCAATGAGTTCAGCCTGCTAGGCCACAACCTCAGTCTGGCGAGCGGTAACCTCCGCTTGACGGGCAGCATCCCGCTACATGGCCTCCATAGTCTATTGGAGCTGACGCATCATGCCTTCCATACTCATACTGACTAAGAAGTACTGATCTATCGATTCCGGTATATTCTCTCTTTTTGAGATGGAAGCGGGAATCTGAGCCCAACTGCACACAGGTGAGGTAGATAATGATCGCTGAATAAGAAACTATTGAACTGGTGATTTGTGCCTGATTGACCTTTTTGCCTTGCCTCGGCGAAGGAAACACTGATTGCCCTTGAACTGAATCTCTGACCTGACAGAGTCTATCAATACATGTCTAATGTACCCGGGGGATATTGGAGCCTTCTGAAGCTATGGTTCCAAGACTACCTAGCAAAAGAGAAAACAGACAGCGCCTCAGCCTGATTTCACCAGAACAGATATGAGCATAACTGAATGACTATGCTTTCTACTGAATTCTGTCCCAAAATTTTTTCGCCTCAAAACTGATACCCTAAAACATTGGTGTCCTCAGACTGATACCTAGACTTGCAACTGATACATGCATTTCTGTAGAGACACACACTAACAGCACATTGTAGACGCGCCCCGAGGGCCTCATGCTACAGTTCAGACTCAAATTGTCACGATTCTTAATCTGATCTCACAATGTGCAATGTGAGATTGATAAATCACCAAAGAGTCCAAATCCGTCAAATCGTTTTGGAAAACTGATTTTTAAGAAAGAAATGCCAAACATGGACTGCTTTGCCAGATAAAGAGTCACCACTTAAATATTTTTATTTTGGGGAAATTTAGAAAACCCTAACTCATTGCCTAAGGCCATGTGTCCGTCATCACCAAAGTTGCCTCGGCTCGGGAACTTGGGTACGATTGGGGAAGGTCATCTATGAGCACCCCCGCTCGCCCGATCAAAGATCGGCCACTACTAAACATGATATTTTGTTTTTGAAAACACATGTGTTCTTATTCCGGTTAATTAGCTAGAATTACTATGTGATGCGCACAGCAAAACAAGTATAGACTAGATTGCCTAATTTGGAATAAAGCATCGCATATTCGTTTGTTTGGAAAATGGTTTGAAGTTTGCTACTTGTAAGTAGGCTAAAATGCGGATTTCAATGAATTGTTCCAAATCAAGTAATCCAACCTTCACCCAAAGGCATTCAAGCAGTTAAACACTTAAGCAAATAGCCTCATGGCAAGCATGCTATCATGACAACACTCACACACATGCAGTATGCTAAAGCGTAAACACTCACAGTGTACTCCGAGCCAAAACAGAAACTAGTTAGCAATCAATGCATGATCCTAGTTCATGTTAAGATGGCTAATGCAACACATGCGAAATGCAACTTAGAGATAGGCTCGGCTATTCTAAAAATGGCATATGAGATGCGACAATGATAACATGTATTCAAATTGGAATTGAAGTATAATGCAGTTAGTATGATGCGCCGAGCCTGGTGCATGCAAGATAGATGAATGTATGCAAACATGCAAAGCATAAGGATGCTAGACAGATGAATGGATGCAAATATGCAAAGCATAAGTATGCTAATTGAAAATGACCTAGAACTAACCATCAAAAGCAGGTAAGTAAAAGGGAGAAAGAAATGGAGGTTGGAAGACATGCACACACGCACGCACACTTATTACAAAATTGGCCCATCTCGACGGAGGGTCCGAATAAATAATACATGCCAACTAATTAACTAACTAACAAGCTATTTAATTATTACACAACCAAATGAATAACTAGCTACAACTAATTATTACAAAACTTAACTAATTAACAAATTAACTAATTAAATTACAAAACCAAATGCTAACTAACAAGTAAGGAAAACAGTAAATAATGATGTTCCAGCTCTGGTTGGGGGAGAAGGGGGTGCATGCTCGGTTGCCGTTCTGAAAGCTCTCCGGATGCTCTTTTGAGGCTCTGTCTGCAGGGTGTCCTTGAGACCTTGCTGCTGGAACTTACCAAACCAGTCTGGGGAATGCATCAGCGGCCTGTCAGCCATGGAGAGATGCTTGCGGCCACCTGCCGGCCAAAGATGGTACACTACCGGCCAAGGATGAGGAGGTGCCAGCCATCTGTAGGGCACTGCCGGCCACTGATGTGCTGGGACACCAAGCTGCAGCAGAACACAAAATATAGAAAATGGAGGGTCTCCCAAGGATATGTACGCACTATGCCACCCCATATCACTTCGAAACATCAAGGGAGAGGCATAGTCAGATCCAAGACCATCAATCACGCATCCCGATGCATGATGGCCAAAGATCCAACTTGTGCAAATCAATGTGAAATGAATGCATGAATAAAACACATAAGTGCCTAGAACTCTATCATGGATCATCAGGAGTGTCGGCGACTGAGAATTGAGACACGTTTCATCACTTAAAGTATGAAATGCCCCTCGTTCCTCGTGCTCGGATTAACACTTAATCCAAACAATAATGCAACACAAGCATGGCAAACAGGTGACTCAAGCAAGCAAGCATGCAATGCAATATGAACAACCTAACAAGGCTAATGGCATGCAACAACATATGATATAACAAGCATGCAACAACATGCAAAAATGGCTAAGCATGTAACAACATGCAAACATGAGAGCATGCAACACATGCAAGGTGACAAGCATGCAACAACATGCAAAAGATGGACTTAAACCAATGTGGGCAGACCTCAGATATGCCCAAATCAATGGCCAAAAGGTGTTGAATTGATGGTACAAAATGCTAGACAAGCATGCATGCCAATGGCCCCAAGAATTAAGGCATAAAGATGCAACTCTTAAGCACACTTGAGGAGTGAAAAAGCATGCAAGTATGACAATACTACATGCTCTGAAATGATGTTAGGAATGATGCCAAATCACACACACAACACAAGCATGGCATGCATGAAGCTCAAAAGCTAAGAACTAGCAAAGGGACTTAAGCCATGACCATACAAAGCTAGCCCCAAAGGGCTAAGGTAACCTAAAACAGTCCCGAGGCAGGTCCAAACAAGACCAAAAACAAGCTCGAAGTTAGTCAACACAAGCTAGAACACAAGGCCAAAAATATGGAGCATGCAAGGCTACAAAAGAGGCAATGCACTACACCTATTGAAACCAAACATGGCATGACTTGGACAACATAAAACAGAGTTACATCATGGTATAACAAGACCAAAAATGTGCTGATATGATGAGCCAAAGGCTTAGGCTTAATGGAATGCACAAAAGTTCATTCTTCAGGGATAAAGAGCCAAGCCTCCAAGGCATTAAAGGCATGTCAAATGCAAGTGTATGACTACATTTCATCAAATGAAATAACATTTAGAATGATGGCAAAGCATGCAAACATCACATGTATGGCATGGTAGGGGCCTCAAAACCCAAGGCTAGCCTAAGCATTTACACTATAGCTATACAAAACATAAGTGATATGGCCATGGCAGCCTGAAATAGTCCTAGAACAGCCCAAAACAAGAATAAAATCATCTGTAGCAAAGCCAAAATATGCTAGGATGATGAGTCAAAACATCATGCACATAAAGCTAGTAAGCAAGATTTGTTCTACAAGTATATGGAGCATGCAAAGGATGACCAAACCAGCTATGGATAGAGTCATGACATGGCAAAACATCACCAAAAACATGCTGAAATGGACTCAACATAAGCTAGGATAACATGCTAAAGCAAGAAGCATATAAAGCTAGTTTATGAGATTTACACTACAAGTGTATTATACATGCATAGAGTGACAAAGCCAACCCAAAATAGATCTAAGGCATGGTAGAATATCACCAAAAACCTACTGAAATGGACTCAACACAAGCAAAGCAAACATGCTACTTTGATGAGCTACAAATGGGATTACACTACACATACAAGATGCATGCAAAAGGTGACAAAACCAGCCATGGACAGAGCCATGGAAGGTCCTCAAAGTCACAAAAAAGGGCCTAAACCAAGCCTCAAAAGTACAGAGAGGCATGTTCATTTGGAAGGCCAAAAATGCAAGAAAACAAAAACCAAAAGAGAGGGGGTCACCCCCTCTGATTTGAGGCCTCAAAACCACATGCCTACCACTGAAAATCCACTATATTTTAGTGTCTAGAAGGCCAAACCAAGGCTAGCTCGAAGGCCTTAAAGCATGGGCCAAAACAAGGCTAAACAAAGCATACAAGAGGGTTGTACACCCCTAACGCCAAAAAGACCTCAAACAAACTTCAAAAGAACTTAAAAAAAAGACTTTTTTTAGTTGAAAGAAAGGCCTAAAACAATATGTAACGATGGCCAAAATGAGGTACAAAAAAGTGTTAAAATGGGGAAAATACTCACCCTTGAAGATCAGCTTCGAAACCAGCAACCTTAGGGGCTAAAAACTCACTTTTAGAGCTCAAGTAACCTTCCCAAGAACCTCAATCCAATGGTGGTGGTGTATCTCTATGTGTTGTAGTGTAAAAGTGCAAGAAAAATGGACTAAACCACAACAATATAGAGAGAGAGTAAGAAATATATAGAGAGAGAGCCATATCTCTTCTAAAATGGTTGAACCTCTGCTAAGGAGACAGGCTCTCTCCTTATATAGAGGGAAAACAATGCAAAGCTTCTTCAAGAAGCTTGGCAAGAGCTTCATCCCTCTTTACACGTGTATGGAGGGGAGATGAAAGGATTCCAACTAGCTCAAAAGATCTGGAGTGAAACCTGCTGAGACAGGGGTTCTGCCGGCCATCAGTGATGGCCGACAATGGCTCATTGATGGCCGGTAGGCTAAGATGCATGGCCAATAGTACCCAATCATGGCCGGTAGTGCACCACAAACAACAAGCTGGAAAGACCAAAACATGGTCCAAAAATGGAAAGAATGGACGCAGGGTTTGGAAAGCTCAAACCTGTGGCGTTCCATCGCGAATTTTGAGTGCTCAACGAGCAATCACACTTGTCGCTGGATGTACCTGCAAGGACATCCAAGTCTTGAGGACGGTCAAAAATGGGGTGTCTACAGTTGCCTCTCTTTGACAGAACTCAAAGTCACAAAGATAACGTAAGTGAATGTCAAAGCCCAGAGACGACCCATTTTTGACAAGACCGAAGACTTAGACTGACATTCATGATAACAATATATAAATGTGCCCGCAGGCTGGGACAAAATACAAATGACATGCATGAAACAAGAGCATAACTTATGATTATGTAAAGAAAGTTGTAATGAAGCATTTGAATACAAGTATCATGCAAAGAAAATGCGACATTTTAAGCAAACCAATGAGGTATAATAGTCTCACACGTGAGAATAAGTGAGCAAATAAACACGCCATGCGTGAGAATCACCAGCCGAACCACCTTTCACACAGAAAAGATATAAGGAAATTATACAATCTTAACTACGCATTACACAGAAATAGCCAAAAACGACTGTCAGGCCTACCCAAAGTCTCAAACAAAACACATCCTAGCGCGTCACACGCGACAGGAGAAAAGGAAGTGGCGAAAACACCAAAGTGTGGTATAAACATCAGGCACACGACCCAATGTCTCTAACTAAGAACAAAGCGGTATAAGGGTCGGGCACACGACCCAAACACTTCTAACTGGAAGGGAGGTATAAGCGTCGGGCACACAGTCCAAACGCTTTTAACCGAAAGGGAGGTATAAGCGTCGGGCACACAGTCCAAACGCTTTTAACCGAAAGGGAGGTATAAGCGTCGGGCACACAGTCCAAACGCTTTTAACCGAAAGGGAGGTATAAGCGTCGGGCACACAGTCCAAACGCTTTTAACCGAAAGGGAGGTATAAGCGTCGGGCACACAGTCCAAACGCTTTTAACCGAAAGGGAGGTATAAGCGTCGGGCACACAGTCCAAACGCTTTTAACCGAAAGGGAGGTATAAGCGTCGGGCACACAGTCCAAACGCTTTTAACCGAAAGGGAGGTATAAGCGTCGGGCACACAGTCCAAACGCTTTTAACCGAAAGGGAGGTATAAGCGTCGGGCACACAGTCCAAACGCTTTTAACCGAAAGGGAGGTATAAGCGTCGGGCACACAGTCCAAACGCTTTTAACCGAAAGGGAGGTATAAGCGTCGGGCACACAGTCCAAACGCTTTTAACCGAAAGGGAGGTATAAGCGTCGGGCACACAGTCCAAACGCTTTTAACCGAAAGGGAGGTATAAGCGTCGGGCACACAGTCCAAACGCTTTTAACCGAAAGGGAGGTATAAGCGTCGGGCACACAGTCCAAACGCTTTTAACCGAAAGGGAGGTATAAGCGTCGGGCACACAGTCCAAACGCTTTTAACCGAAAGGGAGGTATAAGCGTCGGGCACACAGTCCAAACGCTTTTAACCGAAAGGGAGGTATAAGCGTCGGGCACACAGTCCAAACGCTTTTAACCGAAAGGGAGGTATAAGCGTCGGGCACACAGTCCAAACGCTTTTAACCGAAAGGGAGGTATAAGCGTCGGGCACACAGTCCAAACGCTTTTAACCGAAAGGGAGGTATAAGCGTCGGGCACACAGTCCAAACGCTTTTAACCGAAAGGGAGGTATAAGCGTCGGGCACACAGTCCAAACGCTTCTAATCGGAGAGGTGGTATAAGCGTCGGGCACACATCCCAAACGCTTCTAACCAAAGCAAAGTATAAACATCGGGCCCACAACCCAATGCTTCTAACCAATGGGAGGTATAAGCATTGGACACACGTCCTAAATGCTTCGAACCAAAGGAGTGGTATAAACACCGGGCACACAACCCAATGCTTCTAACCAAAATAAGGTGTGGTGTAAACACCGAGCGTACCCAAATGTTTCTAACCAAAACAAGGTGTGGTGTAAACACCGGGCATACCCGAATGTTTCTAACCAAAAAGGGATGTGGTGTAAACACTGGGCGTACCCGAGTGTTTCTAACCAACAAGGGATGTGGTGTAAACACTGGGCGTACCCAAGTGTTTCTAACCAACAAGGGGTTCAAGGGACAGGAATGATCTTACCTGGAGTTCCTCTGAACGAACTGTACATACAATATCGTCTGGTTGCACCAGCTTTGAATGAACCGTACATACAATATCGTCCCTGCATAAGAAAGAAACTTGACAGGTACAATG
>NW_021025995.1:553565-582617 GCF_004153795.1 Camellia sinensis | reverse complement strand
TTATTATTGATACAGAGTTTAAATGTGTATCAAATGGGAAGTGTGAAGTGTTTTGATATGAGCATGAGTCTCATTTGTTTTGTTGATATTGGAAGTAATGTGATTACCTAGATCCTTCATTTTTTGTAAGTTTGGCCAGGTTCTGAGCCATGTTGATAATAATGGAAAGTGAAATGTGTCTTAGACATTAGTGTCATGAGACTGTTTAATGATAAAATTGATTATCTTGGTTAACCATCTATTGAATGCTATAGCTTTATTCTATGCTTATATTTGGTTTAGTATTTTTCTACTGGGCTGTGGCTCACCCTTTATGGGAACATCATTTTTAGGTTCAGGTGATAAGCTACCTCCACGGACTTAGCCTGGAAGGATATGGTGTTTGGGATTTTGAAGACTTGTCTTTAGTTATATGTTTTATTTTGTTATTTTTGGGATTTCATGTAAACATTCAAGCCTAGGGCTTAACTTGTAAATGAGTTAGTACTCATCCTTTTTGTGTCCAAGTGTTAGCTTGGAAAGATGTAAGCCCTTAGGGCATTTATTTTGATGTTGCAGGATGTTACATGTGATGTCTTTCAATAAGAATACTCTGATGAATAACTCAAATGATCCATTTTCTTTTATAAATGCATGTTAATGTTATGGTTATTATGGGTTTATTTTGAGGGCGTGACATAATCATTCCCATATATAATTGACCTTTTATTTGGATTTGCCAGCTTGTTTCTTCTGGTGGTGGTTAGTGGTGACATCAATTAAATTTTGTTTTGATCCCATTTTTAGTAATGAAAGAGATCCACAATATTATTTCATGATGTCTAAGGTCCCTCAACCCAAAACCCATATATCACAGAGAAATTTGTGTTTTCCGAATGTTGCTTCATTTTGCCTTTACTGCCCATTTGTATGTATGTACAGAGAGAGAGATTAGGGTTTCTTTTACAAAGGAATTTGACTAATCAGGTCAACGGCGACATGGTGGCCAACATTGGCAGAAACATCAGTTATGAGAAAAAGAGAATAAGATGAGAGAGAGACTTCTGTTTGGCCCTCAAATAGAACTCGACAGAGCAGAACTCACACTCACCATCACCGTCGTTGTCGCAGGTGTGGTGTTCCATCAACACCAGTCGAGATCTGGTTGGAAAGTCAAGATCTGGTCCAGATATTGTTTAGATCACGTAGGATCTCCTCATCAGATTCGAATATAATGTGACTTTGCTGAGGAGGTTTGGAGGGAAAGCTGTGTTGTGTAATCTATGGGAATAGGGAAGAAATTACAACTTTATTGATTGTTGATTGTTGATTGTTGTTTGAGGTGCCACTTAACTCCTTACTCTCCCAATAGTTTACATTGATGGATGGTAGCTATGTAATTCAGGCCATTGCTACCAATGGAAAATCTCTCTTGTTGTTACTATATTGAATATGAGAAAAATAAGGGTATAAAGATGTCAAAACTTGTACTGCATTTTATATGGCAAAGATGTCAAATTTCTCTGCATTTTCTCTGATTGTGATAATTGTTTGTGAATTTTCTCTGGCTAGAGAGAATTTCTCTGATTTGAACTCAAAGAAATTCTCTATTCAAATTTCTTTGGTAGGTCTTTCTTGTTCAAATTTCTCTAGTATTGGATTTTCTCTACATTAGCCATTTTTTCAACAAAATCGAAATTTCTCTACAGAGAAATAGAGAATTTCTCAGGTTTGAAATCTATTTTTCAACTCCCAATTGATTGTTCTTATCGTATTTATGGTTCTAACTTTGAATTTTCTCTGCATTAGCAATTTTTTCAACAAAATCGAAAATTTTCTCTCTGGAGCCAATGTGTGAACCATGGAACACATTTTGCCTAAGGTTTATGATTTTCAACCAGAAAAGATTGTGAGGGGGAATTTCTTTGGGTTGGAGAGGGAGATTTTCTCTAGGGTGGAGGTGAGATTTTCTTTAGTTTTGAAGAATTTCTTTGGGTTGATATGAATTTCTCTGGTGAGATTTTCTCTGTGAATTTTGTTCAAGTTGGAGTTTCAAAAATTAACAATTTTATTCAAGTTTGGAGATAATGAGAGTGGTGATTGTTTACTCAAATATTCTGGGGGTTTATGCAGATTATATGTGAATTTTCTATGGATTTAGTCACTGTGTGAATTTTCTTTGAATTTAGTCACTGTGCGAATTTTCTCTGAAAAACTCGGGATGTGTTGGTTTCTTTTTGATATTTGATTACTTTAGTTTCTCTATTAATTTGTTTACATGCTCAGATATTGGAAGGGAAAAAAATGAAAAATGTGATTTTGAATGGATTTTCTCTGATTTGATAATGATTAGGTATATGTTGATCTTGAGGTTCCTTTTTGATCAATTTTCTCTGGTTGAGTCAAAACACAAATTTCTCTGGAGAGAAAATCTCTAGGAGGTCTAGAGAAATTCTCTGGGAAGTGCAGAGAAAATCTTTGGGAAATCCAGAGAAATTCTCTGGGAAGTGTGAATTTCTCTGGAGAGAAAATCACAGGAAAGTCTAGAGAAATTTCTAGAATTTCTCTGGGAATGTGTCGAATATTCTCTAGATTGATATTGAGGGACCTTAGACATTATAAAAATACTGAGTATCCTTTATACTATAAAATCTTAATACCAGGGACCTTAAAAAAAAATCCCCTATTATTATTATGGATAATATGTATATATATATGAATAAATAAGGAACTAACCATTCCCATAAATAATTGACCTTTTATTTGGATTTGCCAGCTTGTTCTTTGGTGGTGGTCAGTGGTGACATCAATTAAATTTTTTTTTATGACTAAATATATGATAAAATAAATTATTTAAATTATTAAAATAGGACTCATAATAATTTTACAGACCTGAATAACACTTTTCAATTCAGATTATCCTCTTCTATGTATGATTAACTTTTAATTTGGCTTAGACGATCTTCTTCTGGTAGTGGTCACATATAAAAAATTCACTTTCCATTATTGTGTGGAGGAGACAAGATTCAGGAATGGGTGTTGAACACAGTTCATGTGGTGTTGCTGCCGTGTTTTGTTTGTCTTCGCGGGAAAAAAAGTTCTTTTGAGTGGGAGAGTGTGCATTTCATATGATAGTTAGTGGAGGGAAATTGTAGATTATATCTAAAAGAGGTATAATCACTTTGTAACTAAGTTTTTAGATATGAATATTAATTAATTTTGATATCTCTCTAAATTCTCTCTTATTCTTGATTGGGCTCATCATCAGTTATTCTGGGCTGCAGAAAAGCCAATGTATAATGAGAATAACTCATTTCTATATCACTATCTATTATATCAATTTATACGTTATTTTGTGGGTCTTATCTTAAATTCATATTAATGATTTAAACCATTTATTTCATAAGTCCAACAATAAAGATTAATTGTACAAAAAAATCAATTTTTATCAAATGTCACTAGACATATGCATAAATTAATCTTATTTTTGAAATGGATGACAACTATAATTATTTATTTTATAAAACAAAATGTGATTTGTTTATTTATTTATCTATATGCGTTGAAATTAATATTTTGTACAGATAATTTTTATTAGGAGATGAATAGTCCATATCACTATTATGAGTAATATATATATATATATGAATAAATAAGGAAGTAACCATTTCCATATATAATTGACCTTTCATTTGGATTTTCCGGTCTTCCTCTGGCAGTGGTCACATAAAAAAATCACTTTACATCATTGTGTGGAGGAGGCAGGATTGAGGAATGGGCGTTAAACACAATTCATGTGGTGCTGCTGAGCTTCTATGGAGGACACGTCTATTTGTTCACTTCGGTTCTTTCATACTCGACGCCTGTCGTCTATCCCACCTCATCCTCTGCTTCCTCCGCAACGTTGACCTCAAATTTCCACCCTCCTCCAAACCCATTTGTACGAGCACGAAATAATGTTCTTGTATAATCCTGTTGATCAAGTCTGCGCTCCTCCAAACGTCGTTGCTTTACTTCCTGAAAACACAAACGTGAGCTAGCCGGCAGGTGTATGCCGAATACCTCTCCGATGCCTAAGTTAGCCAAATAGACAAATAGGTAAAAGCTCTGTGTATTCGAGAATCAAAGTTGTGATACCTGTACATAGGTTCCGTTATGAGCTTTTATAGGTTTCACGTGGCACAATCCTAGTAGGACTCTTATTCCTCAATATAGAGTCCTCCTAGGAATCACACTCCTGAAAGATAATACTTATCCTTCAACATCCTCCTTACTGTCTTAACCAAGTGAAATGGTTTTACCTCGGTAGTATGACAAAGCAGCCGGGCTAACATATACTAACGTAGCAAGTTTCACCGAACTCTCCTTAGCTCGGTTCTACCTTGCTTTACCTAGCTCAGTATCAACTTGTTTGCATAACGCAACTCCTCGTACCCCAGTTCGGAATACTCAAACCGAGCTAACATCAGTCATCCATGATCGAGTGTAGACACCCCATTTTTGACCGCCCTCAAGACTTGGACGTCATCGTTTGAACACTCGATGATCATCCTTGTTCGTGTTCGTTTTGAGTTCTCGGAGGTCTCGGCTACGTGCCTTGCCTTAAGATCTCTCAACTTGTCTGTTTTGTGCTTGGTTGTGGACCAAACACTTGTGTTTTTGCTTCTAAGGAAAGAGGGTGGCTTGTTTGCCATCCCCTCAACCCACTAGCCAGGGCATGATGCTATCGGCCCCTTTTTCTTGCCATCGGCCAAGAGTGTTGCCCGATCGGCACTATATTTGGTTAGCCGGCACTTATGTTGGTCGATCGGCCATTTTTGGTGGCCGAACCCTGTTCATCTGCTTTATGCAGATATTTTGTGCCAGCTGGTGCAGCTAGCATCCACAATTCCCCCCTCCATACACGTGTTTGGAGGGATTCGCTCTTTGCTTAGCTTCTCTTAGAAGCTTTAGAATTTGAACTTCTATAAAGAGGGAGCCCCTCCTCCCACCTCAGCGTTTCAGAAAATGGCCTTAGAAAAGATAGATATAGCCTTGTATCTATCTTGCCTTGTTTCTCCATTTTTATGCTTCAAAAGGGTAGTATTGTCTTAGTTTAACACACAAACACCTAGCAATACACCTTCTCTTTGTTACTGAGGTACTAAGGAGTTGGTTTTGGTGTTCTTGGGTGGGTTTGAACTCAAAAAACCTGCTGGAGCTTTGTTCTTGAAGAGGTTCTACAAGGGTGAGTTCCTTGCTTTAGATACCCCATTCTTGCTTAATCTTTTAGCCCTTCTTGCTTATTGTTTTAAGCTTAGATTATAACTGATAAAAGTTCTAATTTTTAGTGCTTAAGACCTTTGTTTAAGGTCATTTTTGTTTTTGGGGTTGTTTCCCCTCTCTTAGGCCTTGTTTGGCCTTGTTCTTGTGCTTTATTTTTAAGCTTTGAGATCACCTTGTTTAGGCCTTCTCACCACTGAAATTCAGAGGGATTTCAGTGGTGGGGATGGTGTTTTAAGGTCTCAAATAGGAGAGGGCCATCCCCTCTCCTCGTTGTCTTGAATGTTTGCATAAATGGCTTATGTTGGTGGCTTGTATGCCTAGCTTGTTTTAGCTTTATTTCAATGTGTATTAGGCGTTGTTTTGCCACAATATACCTCTGTTTCAAGTTGGTTTGATGGCCTTTTATATGCTTCATATATTTGCCTTACAATTCTCTTGTTTGCCTTACAATTCTCTTGTTTGCCTCAACATGCATCATGTTGTAACATGCCATTTTAGCATGATTTTGGCTTAACTCCATGACCCTTTTAGCCTTGTTTTACCATGCTAAAGCTCTATTTTTCATTGTTTTGGTCATGCTTACATTGTTTTGTATAGCTACCATGCAATCTAGCTTGTTAGCTTTGGGTACTCAAGTCATTAGCATGCTCTATTTCGACCATTTCAGTGGTTTGGCATCACTTATTATGCTATTTCAGTCCATATAGTATGCTCATATGCTTGCACTTGTAACTTCTTTAATGCTTTAAAGAGTCGGTATGCTATGCCTCATGAATGTGTCATCATGTATGCCACCATGCTTAGGCAATGCCATCTAAGTAGGTTTTTGGGCTCATTTTAGCACGCCATATCTCTATTTTCATTGACTTAGAACATGCCATGTTTGGTTGTCTTAGGTGTAATGTAACACCTCTTCGGTAGTCTTACATGTCTCATGTTTTTCCCCCTTTGTTTTAACTTGTTTTGGCTTTGGTCATTGCATGTTTTAGGCTTACTTTGCCATGCTTTAGGACTGTTTTGGGTTATGCTTGCCATATGCTCTTTGCTTCGTGTAGCTTTGGTTCAAGTCCCTTCACTAGTCTTACGTTTTAAGCCGTGTACATGTTATATTATAATTTGTTTATGTGATCTGGCATCACTCCTAGCCTCATTTCAGAGCATGTAATGTTGTTACATTTGCATGCTTTTCATTCCTTTTAGTATTCTCAAAAGGTGCTCTACATTGTCTTAGTCTTTAGGACAATTAGCATGCATGTTTGTATGAGCTTTTGTCCTCATTTCCATAGTATTTTGGCCACTGATTTGGGCTTATTTGAGAGTTGTCCATATTGGTTTAAGTCCATCCTTTGCATGTTGTTGCATGCTTGCTTTGCATGTTGTTACATACTTGGCCTATTGCATGTTGTTGCATGCTTAAGTTGTATTGCATTTGGCATGCCCCTTTTGTTAAGTTGCTTTGCATGCTTGCATGCATTGTCCCTTGCATATTGTTGCATGCTTGCCTCGTATGTTGTTACATGCTTGCCTATCTTTAAATGTTGTCACATGCTTTGTATGTTTGCATGCTTATCTAGTTTGCATTGCATTTGGCCTGCTTGTTACCTTTAGCCTTGTATGGCATGATCATTAGCATGCTCATGTTGCACTGATTTTTGCTTGCATGTTTACATCCCTTGCCTCTTGATAAACCATGATAGAGATTGAGGTCCTTTATGTGTTTTGCGTGCATTTCATTTGACATTAAAATGCACACTTGGCTCATTTGGCCATCATGCATTGAAATGTGTGATTGGTGGCCCGAGAGTCGAGAACCATACTCCTTTGAGTCTTAAACATAATAAGGAGGGTGGTTGTGCAAACATTTCCTTGAAAATGGATTGCCATGCTCTGTCTGTCCTCTGTTGCAGCAAAAACAGTATTCTGCAGGAAGAGATGGCCGGTCGTTCATCTTCAGTGCCGGTCGGCTATGCATTGTTGGCCGAGAGCTTCATTCATGGTCAGTGGCCAATTTCCCTTGGCCGATGGCCTCATCTCTTGGCCGGTGACCTCCCACAACACTCAGGGATTGGTTCTGAAGCATCCTTGAGACTTGTGCAATTTTCAAAGGTGCAGATCAGTGCAAACAGAGGCAACAGGTGACATGGCAATGGGATTTCTGAGTGAAGCCGAGCATGCACGCATTTGACCCTCTTCTCGAGGTTGCTTTACTGTTTTCATAGCTTAATTAATTTGTTTAATTAGTTAAGTGTAATGTAATAATTAATTAGCTTGTTGGTTAGTTAATTATGTAATTTGTATTATTCTTTCGGTCCCTCCGTCGAGAGGGCGCAATTGTGTAATAAGCGTGCGTGTGTGTGATGCATGTCTTCCAACCTCCACTTCTTTCTCCCTTTTACTTAACCGCTTACGATGGTTAGTTCTAGGGCACGTTTCAATTAGCATCCTTATGCTATGCATGTTTGCATCATTCATCTGTATTGCATGCACCGGGCTCAGCGCATCATACTAACTGCATTGTATTTCAATTCTAAGTTGAATACATGTATCGAATTGTCGCATCTCACATGCCATTTTAGACTAGCCGAGCCTATTCTATTGCCATGATAGCATGCTTGCCATGAGGCTAACTACTTATGTGTATAACTGCCTGAATGCCTGTGGGTGAAGGTTAGATTACTTGAATTGGAACAATTCATTGAAATGCGAGTTTTAAGCCTACTTAATTGTGGCAAAATCATGTTTTCTTAAGCCCACTTGGGAGTGGCAAATCCACGTCTTAGCCTACTTGTGAGTAGCACCTTCAAACCATTTTCGAAACAAACATGAGATGTTTTGTTCCAACTTAGGCGATCTAGTCTATACTTGTGTGTTGTGCGCATCACCTAGTAATTCTAGCTAATTAACCGGAATAAGAACGCATGTGTTTTCAAAAACAAGATATCATGTTAGTAAAGGCTAATCTTTGATCGGGCGAGCAGGGGTGCTTATAGATGACCTTCCCCAATCGTACCCAAGTTCCCGAGCCGAGGCAACTTTGGTGATGACGGACACGTGGCCTTAGGCAATAAGTCAGGGTTTCCTAAATTCCCCAAAAACAAAATATTTAGGTGGCAACTTTGTATCTGTCAAAGCAGTCCATGTTTGGCACTTCTTTCTTAAAAATTAGTTTTCCAAAACGATTTGCCGGATTTGGACTTTTTGGTGATTTATCGGTCTCGCATTACACTTTGCGGGATTAGATTCAGAACCGTGACATTTGAGTCTGAATTGTAGTAGTATGAGGCCCTTGGGGCGCGTCTACAGTTTCTGGCGACTCTGTTGGGGAGTTAGAGAACTTGACTCGAACTCATGATATCTTGTTTTGATTACAATTATGTGTCTCTTTGCATTGCATTTGCATTGGTGCATCTAGGACACCGTGTTTGCCGTATGCTATTCCTGAACGGTTTGTCGGAGGCTCACTCCGAGAAGCGTGTCATAAGGCTGACCGGTTGCGGCCTCTGCCATGATGGGAACACAAACCTCGGTTTTAACCGAGGCACCCTTTTTGACCATTCGACCTAGTGCATATTCAGAATCCGTAGTGGCCATTCCAAATTAGGACAAGTTGCTTACCTGATTATAGGTTGTTCGAAGCCCCTGTGTGCGTAATGAAACTCTAGCTCCTGACAAAATAGGATAGGGAAACCCTATCCCAACATAGGGGTGTTTTGGCTCACATTTGCTTGCTATGTGCTTTTAGAGTGTATCCCTACAAGAATACATGTATCAGTTTGCGAGTTTGGGTATCAGGCCTGCGGGCATCAGTGTTTTGAGAATCAGTTATATCTGCGGGTATCAGATTCGATTTTGGGACAGTAATTTGGGAACAATGATCAGAGGTCGAATACAGTTATTCAGCTATGCTTATGTCTGTTCGGGTGAAATTGGGCTGAGAGGCTGCCTGTTTTCTCTTTCAGGGGGGGTTCAGAGATTTAGTTCAGAATAGCCAGTGTTCTCTTTCGCTGAAGCAAGGCTGACATCTGATCCATCAATCACCGGTCACATCACCTCCGTTCAGTTCAGTGGACTTATGATGGCACAAAATTAGGAGGAAATTGTGGTTATGGCAGCCGCATTAAACCAAAGAATCATCTTGCCGGGTGAGATCGACGTTGAAGTACCACACCTGCCCAGGTCGCCTGCCGCACATCCGATCTGGGAACCCCAATTATTTCAAGCCCGTGAGCCCACAACTTTTGAGCTGATGGGAATGATTGGCGATCTCCAAAGAATTGTGGCTGATTTAGCCTACGGAATGTCGGCTCCGCTACCGACTGCATCGTATGCCGGGAATTTCATGCCGGAAGAGCCCCCGCTACTTGGGCGGATTGTAATTGAGCTCAGCCAACCTGAAGCTGTCTTAAGGTCCGGCAATGACATGTCGACGACAACGGGGCTTCGCACTGAAGTAGCAACCCAAACCTTCCACCAAGCTGAGGCTAGTCTAAAGAACAAGATGAAGGCGGACACTGATCCCTATGAACAACTCTAGCAAGCTATTGAGACTCTAAAAACTAGGGGGTTGAATAAGCAACAAGTACTCGCAGTTGTGGCTAAGACTGTGGATGACATTTTCCCTGCTCAGACCGAGAGCAGTTCAAGCCAAAGGAAAAATCGGGATAGGGACCGTCGTACCAGAACAGTTCCCTCCAATCCTAACCCTGCACCTGGAAAAGATCAGTGAGCCAAGGTAGCACCTGCCGATCCTTTTGCTAGTGCGTCCAGCAAAGGTCCACAGACTTCGAAGTATCTACCTCGAGGTCGTAGGGTCTTTCATGCCCTCTACATGCCTTTGTCCAAGGCTCTTCGAATCCTCACTGAAAAAGGTCATCTCAAACCTCTTGAGCCTCGGCCTCTCCCGAGTAATCTCCTTCTCTCACATGATGCTACCCAGTATTGTGCGTACCATCAACAGACTGGTCACACCACCGACAACTGCTTCCGACTTCGCCATGAAGTACAGGATTTGTTTGACGACGGAGTCATCCTCCCACTGAGCTCAGCAAAGTCTGTCATCACCGGGTTGGTGGACTTCGAGGATAATAGAAGTATGCAATCAAGGGTTGAATTACCTGCGGGCGGCACTCAGTTTATTCCAGGTGTGGCGTATGGCACGCACCATTTTGAGCATTTGCGAATGCTAGCTTTTGTACTTTCTGACTCGGGTGTTTTGGTTCAATCTTGTTTTGTTGTATATAGTCAGTCCTTTTGTACTATGTCAGTCGGGTCTGTCTTGTTGTATCGAGTCAGTCCTGTTGTACAGAAGTCGAGTGATTCCGGGGGTGTTATCTCGGATATTACTGTTTTGTTTTGTATTTGTCTTTTTGCTTTCTTTTGGGTCTGTTTCTGCCATGGAGCCAGTTACACCAGAAGATCTGAATGAAACAGCAGTAAATTTTCATACTCCTGTGTTCGCTTTTGTCTTGCACCGGTTGTGCCAGAAAGTTTGAATGAGACGGCAGTACTTTTCACTTACTTTTCTATTTTTCGAAATCATTGCATTGACCTAAGATTTTCAAAACTCTTTTTGAACACTGCGGTGAAAACAAAGAGGGAGTAATTCCTCTGGATTTAAAATTTTTTTTTTGATCAATTTGAGAGAAAGAGAGGCATGCTAAGCCCTTAATGAATGAAATCATGCTTGTTAGTGTGAGTACTGGGAAGGATCCTGGCTTGATCTAGATTGGTTCCGCATTGTCTTTAGCGCGAGCGACTAGTCGCTTTCTTAAAAGATTTCAAAAATATTTTGCGCCCTCCTGCAAAGACCTGTGTGAGATCGCTCTTGAGATTGTGCAACTTAGGATCGCTCTCAGCCTCGAGACTCAATCCCTTTGCTTTCAAACCTTGAACTTTAGTTCAGAATATTCAACGGTCAACCACAATGTGAGGCCTGTGTGGCCAGATTTAAAGCAGCCCATGAACTAGGGGCAAGAAAAGTTAGATAAAAAAGATCAGATGTCATCAAAATAAGCTTTCAAAGCTAGATCAAAAGCAGCCCTCGAACTAGGGGCAAAAGATGTCAGATGATGCACTCGAAGAGTCAAAGATGAAGATCGGCAAGAATGCCAAATCCCAGAAGGAAAGAAAGAAGAAAGTTTTGTTGAAGAACAACCAAGTTCCTATCCACAACACTAGGGGCAAATTTAGCCCCCATTGGATGGACTTCTACGTCATCAGCGAATAGCAGCCATTCTCTTGGATTTAGATGGCTCCGAGATCTCAAACCATTCAACATGGACAAAGCTAAACTTTTATCCTTGAGAGGCTCGTTGGGCCGAAAACCTAGAAGGGCGACCCGGGCAAAAGTTAGAGCAAGAAAAAGAAAAAAAAAATGAATGAAAAAAAGAGAAGAATGAAAAAAGAAAGAAGAAAAAAAAAGAAATGAAATGAAAAAAAGAAAGAAAACAAAGCTCGCAAGTTTGAAAATCCGGAAGGGCGGCCTTGGCAAAAGTTAGAGCGCAAAAGGAGAGGTTAATACCCGAGTGTACCTTAACCTGAACTACGTAAGGCTTGATTCCCATGTTTGGGATACATAGGCAACTTCATTATGAAGTCTAGCCATAAACACTTCCAAATTGATTGTGTCCATGTAATGGTTTTGATCATCTTTGCCTTCGCTGAATCCGAGAGTTCGGTTGTGACCGTCACTTTGAGGACTGTTTACAGTATGTTGCGGCGCTATTCAGACAAGGGGCAACTTTCCGTTACCATGAGTCGCCATTCAAACGAGGGGCAACTTTCCATTGCTGTGCAGTGCCTTTCAGACAAGGGGTAATTTTCCATTATTTTCGATCTGAGGTTGTGCATCTCCAGGGTAAGTCCCGTGTTGGTCGAGCAGTGGCCATTTGCAAAAATAGTTTTTGAGAATTTTTACTGAGGTTGACTAATTCTCTCGAAAATTATTCAATTTTTCCAAAATTGGACCATTTCTTGGACCCAAAAAAGGAAAATTTCCAGTGCTCACAACCTAACTTGCATGATTTTAAATCATAAAATCGAACAAGTATGTTAATCTAACTCTTATGTTGGTCAAAATTGTTTTAGAAGAAAGCCAAAACAAAAAAAATGGTCAAAATGATGAACTAGGGGCACAGTTGAGTCAAGTTTTCTGTTTTTTCCCCGTTGTCAACATATGTGCCAGAAAAGGGCATTCTACTTGCTAGAGAAGGGCACAACTGAAGCTAACAGCAAGAGGGCAGAAAGCTCTCTCATCCTCCGAGCAGCGAGGTATCAAGTCAAGTGTGAAGCACGAACTGGAAAAGGAGCAGGATATTCCACTCCCTTATTCGAAAAGGTCTGGTCACATCCGAATTGGCCAAGGGCGTCATCAATCGTTGTCGGCTGTGGATCAACTGCGCATCCTGTCGCAACTCCTCTGGGGGAAAATTCACTAGCTGTGCGCAGAAGAATGAGAATCTAGCAGAATGCTAGGGGCAAGAGCCCGCAACTTTTTTGTTTATCCATCAACCACCCAGGGGAGGGATAAAAAGAAAAAATGAGAGATTGAAGAATAGAGAGATGTGCGCTGAGAGAAAAAGTGAAAAAAGGGCTTTTTCAGAAAAATAGAGATTGAGTGCCAGAGTGATGTGAGAATCACAAATGAGAGAGAAAGGGTGGGAAACAATACCCAGAGAAACAGGCTCCCTGTGCACGTCTGAGTGTCGTGTCTTTTGTTTTGTCTCGATTCTTGTTTTGAGTCGTTTCGAGTGTTTCTCGATGTGTTTAGGTTGTTTACCCTTTGTTTTCCATTGTTGAGTCGTTTTGGCTGTGGTCAGTTGTAGGCTCAATACCCGGTTGAGAATTTTTTTCTCATTTCAATTTCAAAAATAAATCGTTTTGTGTTTAGAGTGCTGTGCCATTCTCTACATTTGTGCAAAACAGGATTTGTTCTTTCATAAAACTGCAGGGTTCAACCCAGGTCATGTGAGAACAGTAAAACCAGGACCTATATGAAGCTATATAGGTTCCAGACTACAAGGCAAAAGAAAAGAGGGAAAATTTGGAGCATCTTAGTATGTTTCAACTCTAGCAAATTTCGAGATTGCATTTCAGATGTACCTTCTTAGGCCTCGCCTTTCTTGAGAGTATGAGTGTATCTCGACCCCAAGTGTAAGCCTGCTTCAAGTCAGAATGGTAGTCCAATCAGCACCTATGGTTTTCACATGCAGATGTTATCTCTTGCCAATATAAACAGGGTGTACCCTTTTTTGAGCTGAGTGTGTTGCAAAGCCCTCTGAGAGATAAATCGAAGGCACCAGAGTACATGTTTGATGCCCCCCTACTGCATGGAATGTGCACTTTCATTTACACTTCTGTTGCATGGGTGCCGCGCATCGTTATAATTCATGCATAGAATATGCTTTCAATGTTGCATATAATATGCCTGTCTATTGCATAAAATGTGCTTGCTTTCAATTTTGCATAGAACATGCTTTGCTTGTCTCATGCATAACAAAAAAAAAAAAAAATGTGTTTGCTTATCGAGTTGTTGCTTATTCGTTTATCGAGTTGTTGCTCATGTCTATCGAGTTGTTGCTCATTCGTTTATCGAGTTATTGCTCATTTGTTTATCAAGTTGTCGCAATTTCGTTTATCGAGTTGTTGCTCTTTGCTTATTGAGTTGTAAACTTGTCAAGGTCTTATTGTTGCTTATTGAGTTAATTTGTTTTGTTTGTTACGTTGGTTCACTACCTGACCTGGCAATACATGCATGTTCAATTTCCATTCGATCCCATTGTTATGTAATGTGATGCGATGCGATGCGATGTGATGCATAAAATGTACAAATATAACACTTTTTGAACAAAACAACTGTTTCATTTCATCATGTCTTTTGCAAAAAGTACATAGTTTTGAGGAAAGTAAAACCTGCCTAAGGCAGTACAATGTGCTCAATCTACTAGCAAAAAAGAAAAGTAAAGCAAAAAAGAAAGAAAAACAACAAATGTTTGAATAGAGCACAAGAAGAAGAAAAGTAGCAGGTGTTTGGATCAACATCAATGGTCTCGAGTGTGGGAGTCGGTTCTGGTTCTTTTCCTGGATGAGGGTCCAGGATCACCACTGCCAGCTCCGTAATCAAAGTCTGAGCTGTCTCCGACTTCACCATGGGACGACGCCACCTCCTCATCTGACTCATCGTCATCTGGAGTGGGCTCTCGAGAACTACTCTCAGCATGGGTGCGCCTGTGTCTGCCTCGGTAGTGGAAGGTCATCCCGCGCCTCGCTCCCCCTCCTCCTCGAGCAGGAACAGATGGTCCAGCTGGAGCACCTCCCATGGCCGAGATCCGGAATGGGGCCTGGAAAGGACAAATAGCAAATGCATCAGTCATGCTACGCAAAATAGTGTATGAATGCTGTGAGCAGTATATCAGTACAAAACGTAGTGTATGAGTACAGTGTATGAATGCTGTGAGCAACGCTGTGAGCAGTATGTGGGTTACAGTGTATCAGTGCTGTGAGTGCTGTGTATTAAGTGTCGTGTTGATAGTGTGATGCATCAGATTGTGTATGAAACAGATTAGGCAGAGTTTGAGACTGCGGTTGAAAGAACTTACCGGGATATTGTAGATGGTCAACAAGTCGATGCACCGTTGCAGCATCCCCACCGCTGAGGCCGTCAACTCCAGGGATTGCTGAGTGTACTCGATGGAAGCCTGCAAAAGTGTTGGAGTCATTAGTATTCGGCGGGATATCAAATGAATTGAAATGACTGTACAGAATGCAAAGTATGGTAGTATATACCGGGGTCGAGCCGTAAACTCTAACGAGCTCATGATCAGCCAGAGGAGAAGCGAAGGGGATCTGATAAGTCTCCCCGCCCTGCCCTCAGCATGCAATCGTTGTAGGCAGCTGTGGCCATCCAGCTCCCTGCCCTCTCCGGGACCCACTCCTGTCTCGGGCCGGAGGTGCCCTCGGTGCCCCTGCTCCTGTCGCCGGCGCTGCAGGTCTCTTTCGCTCAGCTCGGCGAGCACCGGTCAGAGGCCGCATGATATAAGCCTGGATGTACTCGGCGTAATCGCCCTCGTCTCTAAAGCGCTCATAGCTCCAGCCAATCGTGTAGTCTCTCATCTCCTCTAACGTGTACCTCTCAGTGTGCCTCGTGTGGGTAGAAGGAGGTACTGGAACTATCTGCTCAGGCACGCCCAAGGTCTACTGAAGGAAGCGCTCCCCAAAGTACCAAGCACGGCAAACCGATCCCTCTAACAAGACCCTGAACCGGGCAGTCTCTCGAGCACCGGCATACCGCTCCCGAACTGCATCAGGGAACGGGGCCCAAGGCTGCCAGGTGATCTGTAAATAAAACATAGTTTGTTATCTATTGTTATTGAGAGTATAAAATAAAGCGAAGCTTAAATAAACTGAAATGTTTGACATACCTCGGCTGCGGTGATGGTGTCAAAGTAGCGGCGGAAGAACATGAAGGACTCCTGTGGCCTCCGCTTGCATCTCATATCGAAGCAGTGGGAAAACAGAACCATGGGGGACATTGTAGACACCCCATTTTTGACCGTCCTCAAGACTTGGTTGTGCTTGTAGGTACATCCAATAACTAGTTCGATTGCTTGCTGAGTACTCGACTGTCGCGGCGGAACGTTACTGGTTCGAGCTTCTTGGACCTTGTATCCTTTTTGCCCTTTTTTGGACCTTGGCTAGGTCTTTTCATAGTGGACCTTTTGGTGCACTGCCGGCCATATCTTTGTCCCTGCCGGCCATTGGTGAAGCCTTGCCGGCCATCAGTGAGCCACTGCCGGCCATTGATGATGGTCGGCACCCCCCTGTCTCAGCTAGTTTTCCTCCAGATCTTTTGAGCCAGCTGGTTTTTTGTTTGCTCCCCTCCATACACGTGTATGGAGGGATGGAACCCTTGTAAAGCTTCTTGAAGAAGCTTTAGCTTTGCTTTCCTCTATATAAGGAGAGAGCCTCTCTCCTTAGAAGAGGTTCAACTATTTTGAAGAGAAAAAGCTCTCTTTATCTCTATATTGTTTGTATTTTGTGCTTAGAAGTTGGATTTCCTTACACTTTTACACTACTACACATAGAGATACACCACCACCATTGGACTAAGCTTCTCGGGAGGGATTCTTGAGCTCTAAAAACTGGTTTCCACCCCCTGAAGTTGCTGGTTTCGAAGAGGGTCTTCAAGAGTGAGTATTTTTCCCATTTTTGCACTTTCTTGCACCTTGCTTTAGCCCTCTTGGCATATTGATTTGGGCTTTTCTTATAACTGAAAAAAGTCTTGTATTTAAGTTCTTTTGAAGTTTGCTTAAGGTCATTTTATTGTTAGGGGTGTGTAGCCCCCTTGCATGCTTTGTTTGGCTTTGTTTTAAGCCATTCCTTGAGGCCTCCAAGCTAGCCTTGGTTTGGCCTTCCTACCACTGAAATCCAGTGAATTTTCAGTGGTAAAGGTGTGGTTTTGAGGTCCTTAATCAGAGGGGGTGGCCCCCTCTCTTTTGGTTCCTCTTTGCTTGCATTTTTGGCCTTCCAAAGGACCATCCTTCTATGTATTTTTGAGGCTTGGTTTAGGCCTATTTTTGTGACTTTTAGGACCTGCCTTGGCCTTGTCCATGGCTGGTTTGATTATATTTTGCATGCATATAGCATGTGTAGTGTAACTCCATTCATAGCTCATCAAAGTAGCATGTGTGCTTAGCTTGTGTTGAGTCCATTTCAATGGATTTTTGGTGATGTTTTACCATGCCATGAATCTTTTTTGGGTTGGTTTTGTCACTCCATGCTTGCATGATGCACTTGTAGTGCAAATCCCCTAAACTAGCTTCATATGCTTCATGCTTTGCCATGTCATGTTAGCTTGTTTGGTTTACATTTCAGCATGTATTTGTTCATCATTTGGCATGTCATGACCATATCCATAGTTTGTTTGATCATCCTTTGCATGCTTCATATAAGTGTAGAACAAATCTTGTTTACTAGCCCTTTGTGCATGATGTTTTGACTTATCATCCTAGCATATTTTGGCTTTTCTCTAACATGATTTTATGCTTATCTTGGGCTATACTAGGACTGTTTTGGGCTTCCATGGCCATATCACTCGTGCTTTGTATAGCTATAGTGTAAATGCTTAGGCTAGTCTTGGGTTTTGAGGCCCCTATCATGCCATACATGTGATGTTTGCATGCTTTGCCCTCATTCCATATGCTATTTCAGTCCATGAAATGTTGTCATACACTTGCATTTGACATGCCTTGAATGCTTTATAGAGCTTGTGCTTTATGCCTCAAGAATGAGCTTTTGTGCATGCATTAAGCCTAAGCCTTTGGCTCATCATTACAGCGCATTTTGGGTCCTATTATACCATGATGTAACTCTGTTTTATGTCGCCCAAGTCATGCCATGTTTGGTTTCAATAGGTGTAGTGCATTGCCTCTTTAAAGCCTTGCATGCTCCATGTTTTTGGCTTTGTGTTCTAGCCTTTGTTGGCTAGTTTTGAGCTTAGTTTTGGTCATGTTTGGACCTACCCTAGGACTGTTTTAGGTCCTCTCGGCCCCTTGGGGCTTGCCTTGTATGGCCGTGGCTTAAGTCCCTTTGCTTACCTTGAGCTTTGAGCATCATGACATGCTATGCTTGCATGGTTGATTTGATTTGGCATCACTTTACATGAAATTTCAGAGCTTACCTCATTGTCATACATCCGTGTTTGTTGCTCCTTAAGTGTGCTTAAGAGTTGTCCTCTTTGTGCCTTAATACTTGAGCCACTTGGCATACATGTTTGCCTTTCCATTTCATGCTTTTCATGCCATCAATTCATCACTTATGGCTACTGATTTGGACCTATTTGAGAGTTGTCTATCTTTGGTGTAAGCCCATCTTACATGCTTGGTGTAAGCCCATCTTAATTCATCAATTCATCGCATGCTTGTTTCATCTTGTATGTTGTTGCATACTTGTCCACCTTTGCGTGCCTTGCATGTTTGCATATCCATGTTGCATTTTGCCATGTTGTTCAAGGTTGTCACCTCACATCATGCCTATGTGCTTGTTGCATGTCATTAGCCTTGTTAGGTTATTCACATTGCATGTTTGCCATCCTTATGCGTTGCATTGTTTGGATTAAGTGTTAGTCTGAACACGAGGAACGAGGGGCGTTTCATACTTCGAGTGATGGAACGTGTCTCAATTCTCGGTCGCCGAAGCTCTTGATGATTCATGATAGAGTTCTAGGCTTTACTTGCTTTATTTGTGCATTCATTTTCATATTGATTTGCACAAGTTGGATCTTTGGCCATCATGCATTGGGATGCGTGATTGATGGTCGTAGATCCGACTAGGCCTCTCCCTTGATGTTTTGAGGTGATTTGGGGTGGCATAGTGCGTATATACCCTTGGGAGACCCTTCCATTCCTCTATTTTGTGCTTTGTTGCAGTTTGGTGTCACAGCACACCAGTGGCCGGCAGTGCACCACTGATGGCCGGCAGTGTCACACCCTTGGCCGGCAGTGCCCTGTTGTTGGTCGGCATCTCTCCTTTCATGGCCGGCAGGCCGCTGGTGAATTCCCCAGCAGTGTTTTGGTAAGTTGCAGCAACAAACACTGGAAGACACCCTGCAAACAGAGCCTCTAAAGAGCAACCGGAAGGCGTTTCGAGGCAAGGAACCGAAGCAAGCATGCATACCCTCCTCTTCTTCAAACAGAGCTGGGGCAATTCTCTTTTACTGCTTACTAGTTAGTTAGCATTTGTTATTTGTAATAATTAATTTTTTAATTAATTAAGTTGTGTAATAATTAGTTGTAACTAGTTATTCATAGGGTTTTGTAATAATTAAGTACCTTGTTAGCTAGTTAATTAGGCGGCTTGTATTATTTATTCGGACCCATCGAGCGAGGGCACAATTGTAATAAGTGTGCGTGTGTGTGATGTATGTCTTCCAACCCAACGTCTTTCTCCCTTTTATTTACCAGCTTATGATGGTTAGATTAGGTCATGTTTCAATTAGCATACTTATGCTTGCATGTTTGCATCATTCATCTGTATTGCATGCACCGGGCTCGGCGCATCATACTAACTGCATTGTATTTCAATTTCGAGTTGAATACTTGTTAGTTGTAGCATTTCACATGCCATCCTTAGAATAGCCGAGCCTACTATAGTTGCATTTTGCATGTGTTGCATTAAGCATTTCTGTATATTTAGGATCATGCATGATTTCTAATCAGCTTCTGTTTTGACTTGGAATACTCGGTAAGTTTTATGCTTTAGCATCCTTGCATGCATGTGAGTGACTGCCATGATAGCATGCTTACCATGAGGCTATTTGCTTATGTGATATACCTGCCTGAATGCCTGCGGGTGAAGGTTGGGTTATTTGGATTGGAACAATTCATCGATTGTGAGTTTTAAGCCCATTTGAGAGTGGCAAATCATCTTGTTTTCTAAGCCCACCCGAGGGTGGCAAATCCACGTCTTAGCCTACTTACGAGTAGCACCATCAAACCATTTTAAAAAAACCAAAATGAAATGTTTTGTTCCAATTCAGGCGATCCAGTCTATACTTGTATGCTGTGCGTATCACATGGTAAATCTAGGCTAATAACCGGAATAAGAACGCATAGTGTTTTCAAAACTAGATATCATGGTTAGTAGAGGCCGATCTTTGATCGGGCGAGCGGGGGTGCTCACGAAGTGACCTTCCCCAATCGTACCCAAGTTTCCGAGCCGAGGCAACTTTGGTGATGACGGACACGTGGCCTTAGGCAACGAGTCAGGGTTTCCTAAATTCCCCCAAAATAAATATTTAGGTGGCGACTCTGTATCTGGCAAAGCAGTCCATGTTTGACACTTCTTTCAAAAACATCTGTTTTCAAAAACGATTTGCCGGATTTGGACTCTTTGATGATTCATCGGTCTTGCATTGCACTCTGCGAGATTAGATACAGGACCGTGACATTTGAGTCCTAAACTATAGTGAGCCCAATGAACAAAATGGGGGATTCATCCTCTCGGGACGTTCGGGGACGTCTACAGACATCTTCTTATCTGGCACTGGGGCAAGCCTAGGGAAGTAGGCATACACCCACAACTACAGAATGTAACAGAGCAGATATGAGTATGCTTATCAGATAAAGCAGTATACAGATAAAGCAGTTTACAGATAAACAGAGTGTCGTATGTGTGGTGTATTGTGCGGTATGTGTAGTGTGCAACCGATGTAAAGTAGATTGCATGTTTGCAGTGTGTACAGTGTACAGATAATGTAAAGTAGAATTGAAAAGACAGAAAGGGAAAGTGTACCTCCCAGGCTCGCCAGTAGCCTCCAAGCAACTGCCCGCTGAGGCGGGAGGATGAGCTCATATATTCGTAAAGAGTGGCCAAGCCCGCGCCACCCCAGTCGTAACTGCGGATCCGCGTCACGTCCACAAGTGCACTAGTAGGTAGAGGGCAATAGTGTTCGCCCGGTCGGTAAAGAGCGTGATCCCTAGCAGGAACATGATGAAACCACGAGCATACTGCTCCTCCTCCTCCCGAGTAGTAAGGCCTGATCCGGAAGTGATCCTAGAACCATGAATACCTCACAAACCCTGCCCGGGCAAGAGGTGGCTGAGTGCCGAGCAAGTATAGCTGAGTGGCGTCCCACTCGTCCATATCCGTATCAAAGGGGATCGGATCACCCCCCACTCCGATGCCTTTGAGCATGGAGAAATCAAAGGGAGTCATCGTCATCTCCCCGGTGGCAGAAAGGTGGAAGGAGTCGGTGGTGTCCCACCACATCTCCACCAAAGCAGTAAGAAGGGGCCTGCTCACAGTGAGGCGCGAGAGTCCCATGCAGAAAGTCCCAAAACCGGCCTGGTCGACAATATGACGGACCGTATTGGGTAGCTCCATATACCAACCTCGGGCGGCAGTATTCCCATACCCCCAGAAGGCATGAGAATCTCCCTGTGTTCAAAACAAACAGTTGCGAAGCAGTGTTAGAAATACAGTGTTGAATGCACTCAGAATTGATGAAAATACAGTGTGTGTGCATGTGTTCGAGTCTACACAGATATTGGGTGTGAGTGTGCTCACAGTAAACTACAGCATATGATGTATCAGTGTGTTTGAATTATTCAGTTGAGAATGCAGCGTGCGTGCATGTGTTCAGATTTAAACAGATATCGGGTGTGGGTGTGCTCACAGTAAACTACAGCATGTGATGTATCAGTGTGTCTGAGTTAAGCAGTTAAAGAACAGAACTGACTATCGTAGTTATATGTTCTACATTGCAGAAAATGAAATAGAGGAAGAATATACCTTAGCGGCGCCGTAAGATAGATGTGACTCTGGCTCACGCAACAAAAGCTCTAGTGGCGCGCCCCGCGCATAGCTCCTGAAGTGGCGGATGCCGTCGGGAGGCAACATGTGTATCGCCGGCCTGTAAGTCGCCGGATCGAATGGCCGGATGCGAAGAGGTACGAGCTTGACCTCGGGGTCCGCGTCCATCTCCGGGGGAGTCCTATCACGCGGAATGTCGTCCGCCATCTCAAAAGGAGCGTGAAAATGGCCGAGAATGTGAAAAACGGGCAAGAATGCGAAAGGTTAACCCAAAAGTCAACCCCGAGAGGATGAAAAATGGGAAAAAGGTCGGAGTATAGAAAAGGCATGAAAACCAAGTAAACTCAGGGGGGGAAACAAACCCCAAGTAGTGGAAACCAAGAAGGAAACACCGAAAACCGAGTTTTGTTCGGCTTAAAGTGTGCGAAATGGGAAGGGTTTCGCGAATCGAACGACGAAAGAGGCTAAAAAACACAGCAAAAACTAGGATTGAAGGTTGAGAAATCACCTAGAGGGAGTGAGGAGTGTTTTTCGAGCTAGGGTGAAGTGGAAATATAAGGTTTGGAACCTTATATTTGAAGACCCGAGGCCAAAGGACAAAACTGCCCCGACATTGCCATTTTTGGCTAGTCGGCCAAATTGTTAGCCGATCGGCTAAGTAGTTGGCCGATGAACTCCTTTTGTAGCTGATGGATGGCCGGTGGCCTCCCTTTGTGGTCGGTGAACCTCCCACACCCTTGGTTGGGTCATTTACGTGGTTTGGGACCTTCATTACTCAAGACAGTGTAGGAAAGTATATTTTCGAAGCTCAACCGACCTTTGTGTTGACCTCGAATCGTGCCTTCCGAATGCGATGTTCGGTACGTGCAAGGTGTATCCTTTTTCGTATCCTTTTGTATCTTGCGAGATTCAATAACTGCTTTAAATGCGTTGTATTACAATGTTTTGTCTTGCTTATGGTAATCATCCATAGGTTGCATCGTTATGCACGTCTACATGCGTTGTAGCGCACACCATTCTTGCATTGTTAGGCATTATTCACTTGCATCGTTATGCACGTCTATATGCGTTGTAGCGCACACAACTCGCATTGTCATGCATCTTTCATTCGCATTGTCATACATTTCAACAACGTGCATTGTCATACATTTCAGTTCATTTGTATTGTCATGCATTTCATCGACTTGCATTGTCATGCATCTTTCATTTGCATTGTCATGCATTTCAACAACGTGCATTGTCATGCATTTCGGTTCATTTGCATTGTCATGCGTTTCAACAACTCTCATTGTCATGCATTTCAACAACATGCATTGTCATGCATTTCAGTTCATTTGCATTGTCATGCATTTCAACAACTTGCATTATCATGCATCTTTCATTTGCATTGTCATGCATTTCGACAACTTGCATTGCCATGCATTTCAGTT
This sequence comes from Camellia sinensis, assembly GCF_004153795.1. Classification (NCBI taxonomy): domain Eukaryota; kingdom Viridiplantae; phylum Streptophyta; class Magnoliopsida; order Ericales; family Theaceae; genus Camellia; species Camellia sinensis. Next base: position 559,635 of record NW_021025995.1, on the reverse strand, counting down.
CATTTGCATTGTCATACATTTCAACAACTTGCATTGTCATGCATTTCAACAACGTGCATTGTCATGCATTTCAGTTCATTTGCATTGTCATGCATTTTGACAACTTGCATTGTCATGCATTTTTCACGTGCATTGTCATGCATTTCAACAACTTGCATTGTCATGCGTTTCAACAACGTGCATTGTCATGCATTTCAGTTCATTTGCATTGTCATGCATTTCAACAACATGCATTGTCATGCATCTTTCATTTGCATTGTCATGCATTTCAACAATTCGCATTGTCATGCATTTCAATCTCTCGCATTGTTGCATATTTCATTCACATTGTCTTGCTCGTTACTTGCATTGTTTTGCAAACTCATCTAACTCGCATTGTTTTGCAAACTTATCTAACTTGAATTGTTTTGCAAACTTCTTTAAATTGCGTTGTTTCGCATACCCTTAACTTGCGTTGTTATGTTCGTTATTTACATTATTATGTACATCTTTAACTCGCGTTGTTTCGCATGTTTTACCTACATTGCTATGCACACTTTACTCGCGTTGTCATGCAGTTTTAAATTGCATTGTTATGCATGTTTCTAACAAAATTGTGCTTGTTAAGTCTCTTTCTTTTGCAGACACGATATTGTATGTACGGTTCATTCAGGGAAGTCCCGATTCAGTTCAACCGAACCCTTCTCTACTCACGTGCCGCGTTTGGATGTATCCTTTCTCCACTCGCATGCCGCGTTTGGACGTATCCTTTCTCCACTCGCGTGCTGCGTTTGGACGTATCCCTTCTCCACTCACGTGCTGCGTTTGGATGTATCTCTTCTCCACTCGCGTGCCGCGTTTGGACGTATCCTTTCCCCACTCGCGTGCCGCATTTGGACGTATCCCTTCTCCACTCGCGTGCCGCATTTGGACGTATTCTTTCTCCATTCGCGTGCCGCGTTTGGACGTATCCTTTCTCCACTTGCGTACCGCGTTTGGACGTATCCTATCTCCACTCGCGCGCCGCGTTTGGACGTATCCTATCTCCACTCGCGCGCCGCGCTTGGACGTATCTTTTCTCCACTCGCGTGCCGCATTTGGACGTATCCCTTCTCCACCCGCGTGCTGCGTTTGGACGTATCCCTTCTCCACTCGCGTGCCGCGTTTGAACGTATCCTTTCTCCACTCACGTGCCGTGTTTGGACGTATCCCTTCTCCACTTGCGTGCCGCGTTTGGACGTATCCCTTCTCTACTCGCGTGTCGCGTTTGGACGTATCCTTTCTCCACTCGCGTGCCGCGTTTGGACATATCCTTTCTTCACTTGCGTACCGCGTTTGGACGTATCCGTTCTCCATTCGCGTGCCGCGTTTGGACGTATCCCTTCTCCACTCGCATGCCGCATTTGGACGTACCACCTCTCCTCCCGCGTTTGGCACGCGTTTGGGCGACTGCGTTTTCTTGCACAGTCCTTTCCTCTCATGCGTGTGCCACGCTGAGAGATGCTCTCTTTCCTCTCATGCGTATGCCACGCTGAGAGATGATCTCTTGCCTCTCTTGTGTGCGCTACGCTGAGGGATGTTGTGTTTGAGACCCCGGGTGTCCTTGGTAGTCGCCTTTAGTCTTCTCCGCGTGAGACGTAGTGAGAATTGCATAATTTTCTTACATCCTTTCTGTTGGGATGTGTAGGGCTGTTATCTCTTATTCGCTTGCTTAAAACTGTTGCATTTGTTTTGCATAAATGCATCATTACAGCTTTCTTTGCATGTTCATAAGTTATGTTCGGCACCGTGCATGTCACTTGCATCTTGCCCCTGCCTTCGGGCACATATCTTGCTATCTTGCATGCTTGTCTAAGTCTTCGGCCTTGTAAAAAATGGGTCATCTCTGGGCTTTGGCATTCACTCCCGTCATTGTTATGACTTTCGAGTTCTGTCAAAGAGGGGCAACTGTAGACACCCCATTTTTGACCGTCCTCAAGACTTGGACGTCATCGTTTGAACACTCGATGATCATTCTTGTTTGTGTTCGTTTTGAGTTTTCGGAGGTCTCGGCTATGCGCCTTGCCTCAAGATCTCTCAACTTGTCTGTTTTGTGCTTGGTTGTGGACCAAACACTTGTGTTTTTGCTTCTAAGGGAAGAGGGTGGCTTGTTTGCCATCCCCTCAACCCACCGGCCAGGGCATGATGCTATCGGCCCCTTTTTCTTGCCATCGGCCAAGAGTGTTGGCCGATCAGCACTATATTTGGTCGGCCGTAACTTATGTTGGTCGATCGGCCATTTTTGGTGGCCGAACCCTGTTCATCTGCTTTATGTAGATATTTTGTGCCAGTTGGTGCAGTTGGCATCCACAATTCCCCCCCTCCATATACGTGTATGGAGGGATTTTCTCTTTGCTTAGCTTCTCTTAGAAGCTTTAGAATTTGAACTTCTATAAAGAGGGAGCCCCTCCTCCTTCCTCAGGGTTTCAGAAAATGGACATAGAAAAGACAGATATAGACTTGTATCTATCTTGCCTTGTTTCTCCATTTTTGTGCTTCAAAAGGGTAGTATTGTCTTAGTTTAACACACAAACACCTAGCAATACACATTCTCTTTGTTACTGAGGTACTAAGGAGTTGGTTTTGGTTTTCTTGGGTGGGTTTGAACTCAAAAAACCTACTGGAGCTTTGTTCTTGAAGAGGTTCTACAAGGGTGAGTTCCTTGCTTTAGATACCTCATTCTTGCTTAAGCTTTTAGCCCTTCTTGCTTATTGTTTTAAGCTTAGATTATAACTGATAAAATTTCTAATTTTTAGTGCTTAAGACCTTTGTTTAAGGTCATTTTTGTGTTTGGGGCTATTTCCCCCCTCTTAGGCCTTGTTTTTCCTTGTTCCTGTGCTTTATTTTTAAGCTTTGAGATCACCTTGTTTAGGCCTTCTCACCACTGAAATCTAGAGGGATTTCAGTGGTGGGGATGGTGTTTTAAGGTCTCAAATAGAAGAGGGCCATCCCCTCTCCTCGTTGTCTTGAATGTTTGCATTAATGGCTTATGTCGGTGGTTTGTATGCCTAGCTTGTTTTAGCCTTATTTCAATGTGTATTAGGTTTTGTTTTGCCACAATATACCTCTGTTTCAAGTTGGTTTGATGGCCATTTATATGCTTCATATACTTGCCTTACAATCCTCTTGTTTGCCTCAACATGCATCATGTTGTGACATGCCATTTTAGCATGATTTTGACTTAACTCCATGAACCTTTTAGCCTTGTTTTACCATGCTAAAGCTTTGTTTTTCATTGTTTTGGTCATGCTTACAATGTTTTGTATAGCTACCATGCAATCTAGCTTGTTAACTTTGGGTACTCAAGTCATTAGCATGCTCTATTTCAACCATTTCAGTGGTTTGGCATCACTTATTATGCTATTTCAGTCCATATAGTATGCTCATATGCTTGCACTTGTAACTTCTGTAATGCTTTAAAGAGTCGGTATGTTACGCCTCATGAATGTGTCATCATGTATGCCATCATGCTTAGGCATTTGGGATGCCATCTAAGTGGGTTTTTGGGCTCATTTTAGCGCGCCATATCTCTGTTTTCATTGACTTAAAACATGCCATGTTTGGTTGTCTTAGGTGTAATGTAACACCTCTTCGGTAGTCTTACATGTCTCATGTTTCCCCCCCTTTGTTTTAACTTGTTTGGGCTTTGGTCATTGCATGTTTTAGGCTTACTTTGCCATGCTTTAGGACTGTTTTGGGTCATGCTTGCCATATGCTCTTTGCTTCGTGTAGCTTTGGTTCAAGTCCCTTCACTAGTCTTAGGCTTTAAGCCTTGTACATGTTATGATTATAATTTGTTTATGTGATCTGGCATCACTCCTAGCCTCATTTCAGAGCATGTAATGTTGTTACATTTGCATGCTTTTCATTCTTTTTAAGTATTCTCAAAAGTTGCTCTACAATGTCTTAGTCTTTAGGACAATTAGCATGCTTGTTTGTATGAGCTTTTGTCCTCATTTCCATAGCATTTTGGCCACTGATTTGGGCTTATTTGAGAGTTGTCCATATTGGTTTAAGTCCATCCTTTGCATGTTGTTGCATGCTTGCCTTGCATGTTGTTACATACTTGGCCTATTGCATGTTGTTGCATGCTTAAGTTGTATTGCATTTGGCATGCCCCTTTTGTTAAGTTGCTTTGCATGTTTTCATGCATTGTCTCTTGCATGTTGTTGCATGCTTGCCTCGTATGTTGTTACATGCTTGCCTATCTTTAAATGTTGTCACATGCCTTGCATGTTTGCATGCTTATCTAGGTTGCATTGCATTTGGCATGCTTGTTACCTTTAGCCTTGTATGGCATGATCATTAGCATGCTCATGTTGCACTGATTTTTGCTTGCATGTTTACATCCCTTGCCTCTTGATAAACCATGATAGAGATTGAGGTCCTTTATGTGTTTTACGTGCATTTCATTTGACATTAAAATGCACACTTGGCTCCTTTGGCCATCATGCATTGAAATGCGTGATTGGTGGCCTGAGAGTCGAGAACCATACTCCTTTGAGTCTTAAACATGATAAGGAGGGTGGTTGTGCAAACATTTCCTTGAAAATGGATTGCCATGCTCTGTCTGTCCTCTGTTGCAGCAAAAACAGCATTCTGCCGGAAGAGATGGCCGGTCGGTCATCTTCAGTGCCGGCTGGCTATGCATTGTTGGCCGAGAGCTTCATTCATGGTCAGTGGCCAATTTCCCTTGGCCGGTGGCCTCATCTCTTGGCCGGTGACCTCCCACAACACTCAGGGACTGGTTCTGAAGCATCCTTGAGACTTGTGCAGTTTTCAAAGGTGCAGATCAGTACAAACAGAGGCAACAGGTGACATGGCGATGGGATTTCCGAGTGAAGCCGAGCATGCACGCATTTGACCCTCTTCCCGAGGTTGCTTTACTGTTTTCATAGCTTAATTAATTTGTTTAATTAGTTAAGTGTAGTGTAATAATTAATTACCTTGTTGGTTAGTTAATTATGTAATTTGTATTATTCTTTCGGTCCCTCCGTCGAGAGGGCGCAATTGTGTAATAAGCGTGCGTGTGTGTGATGCATGTCTTCCAACCTCTACCTCTTTCTCCATTTTACTTAACCGCTTATGATGGTTAGTTCTAGGGTACGTTTCAATTAGCATCCTTCTGCTATGCATGTTTGCATTATTCATCTGCATTGCATGCATCGGGCTCGGCGCATCATATAAATTGCATTGTATTTCAATTCCTATTTGAATACATGACTATCAAATTGCATATCACATGACATCTTAGAATAGCCGAGTCTATTTTAGTTGCATTTTTGCATGTGTTGCATTAGCCATCTTAACATAAACTAGGATCATGCATGATTTCTATCTAGTTGTTGTTTTGGCTCAGAGTACACTGCAAGTGTTTATGCTTTAGCATCTTGCATGAGTGTGAGCGTTGCCATGATAGCATGCTTGCCATGAGGCTAATTGCTTATGTGTATAACTGCCTGAATGCCTGTGGGTGAAGGTTAGATTACTTGAATTGGAACAATTCATTGAAATGCGAGTTTTAAGCCCACTTGATTGTGGCAAAATCATGTTTTCTTAACCCCACTTGGGAGTGGCAAATCCATGTCTTAGCCTACTTGCGAATAGCACCTTGTAGACGTCCCCCGAACGCCCCGGGAGGGTTAGTCCCATTCTGTTCATTTGGGGTTACTACAGCTCGGACTCTCGAATCGTTGCGGTTCTTAATCTGAACCAAAGAGTCCAAATCTGGCAAATTGTTTTGGGAAACAGGTTTTTTGAAAAAGAGTAGTGCCAAACATGGACTGCTTTGCCAGATACAGAGTCGCCACCTAAATATTTTAAAATGGGGAAATTTAGGAAACCCTGACTCGGTGCCGAAGGCCACATGTCCGTCATCACCGGAGTTGTCTCGGCTCGGGAGCTTGGGTACGATCGGGGAAGGTCAGCTATGAGCACCCCCTCTCGCCCGGTCGAAGACCGGCCTCTACTAACCATGATATGCATGCTATGTTGTCCATTGCATTGTGTATGCCTTATCCTTTGCATTGTGTATGCTTAGGTCACATTGCAT
>NW_021025995.1:535419-550243 GCF_004153795.1 Camellia sinensis | reverse complement strand
GTTGCCTTGTCGGGAAATCCATCGCGATGCCCCGACTCGCGTTTGTTTGCAATTGATTTCAGAAAGTTGCACGAGGCTCCAGAGAGATGAAACTCCACCCAGGGAAGCTGTGGGAAGGCTGCCGACCAGCTATGGGCAAGGGAGACCACCTGCCAACCACCCTTGGTGGTGAAGACCAGAAAAGGTGGTCGGCTTGCCAGAAAACCTGGTCGGCTGACGAGTTCATTCTCATGGTTTCTGCTTTTTCTGCAACAAAGGCAAGAGAGAGAGAAGGCAAGGTATTTTCAACATATGTGTGCCCGACCATTCTCCCCATCATTGCATAAGCTCTAGGGAGTGTAGTCCTCGATCCTCGGGCCACCAATCATGCATTCTGATGCATGATGGCCGAGAAGTCGAATTGCACGACTCAATGGGACATGAATGCACATATAAGCAACTAAAACCAATAACTCCGTCATGGATGGTCAAGAGTGTCAGCGACCGAGAATCAAGGCACGTTTCATCACTTGGAGTATGAAACGTTCCTTATTTCCCGTGTTTAGACTAACTCCTATTCCAAACACAATGCAACAAGTAGAATGGCATGGCATGTACAAATGCAACTCTAGTATGCAATGCTAAATGTAATGCGACTAAGTGATGCAAACATGCAAAGGATGACATGCAAGCATGCAACTAGCATACACAATGCTATGGACTAATCAAGGGTATACTCATTGCACGTGGATTATATGGCATGCATACACAATGCACTAACATACGCAATGTTATGAACGAGGCATACGCAATGCAATGATCGAACATGCGATAACATGGACTATATGGCATACGCAATGCAAGATGGACTTACACCAAGATGGATGGACCTCAGCCGCACCTAAATCAGTGGCCATACATGATGAAAATGAGGCAACAAAACACATGCAAACATGCGAGATGCAAGGGCCCAAAGCCTAGGGCACAAGATACAACTTGTAGACACCCCATTTTTGGCCGTCCTCAAGACTTGGACGTCACCGTTTGAACACTCGGTGATTATCCATGTTCGTGTTCGTTTGGAGTTCCCGGAGGTCTCGGCTACGCGCCTTACTTCAGCATCTCCGAATTCGACCGTTTAGTGTCTGGTTTTGCACCAAACACTTGCTTTTTGCCTTGGAAGGGCAGGGAATGCCTTGTGAGGCATCCCCATACACCACCGGCAGTAGCTAGAGGCCACCGGCTGGTTTTTGCTGCGGTCGGCACTATTTAGTGCCGGTCGGCACTCAATTTTGCCAAAATGGCATCTTTGGCCGGCCGACTACTGTGCATCTGCTTTTGCAGATATTTTAAGACAACTGTCTTGCTTTTTGCTCCCCTCCATACACGTACATGGAGGGATCTCCCTCTTATGAAGCTTGTCTTGTAAGCTTTACAAGACAAGAAGTTCTATAAAGAGAGGGGCTCTCTCTTGTTGCAAGGGTTGGAGACTTTAGACATTTTAGAGACAAAAAACACAGAGAGAAGCTCTGGTTTTTAGGGTTAGGATCCATACATATCCTATCTCTCTTTTTCTCTCTTTGTGTTCTAGGTGTTTTAGTCCATACTATTGCACACAAACACCTAGTGTTTCACCTTCACTTAGCTACTGAGGTTCTAAGAGCTTGGTTTAGGTGTTTTGGAGCTGGACTCAAGCCAAGGAGGGCCATTGGAGCATCATTGTTGAAGAGGTCTTCAAGGGTAAGAACCTTACCCCTTTTTCCCCCATTTTTGCATCTTGTTTTTGCCTATCTTAGAACTGTTTTTGCGCTTAGTGTATAATACAAAAAAGTTCTTTTTTTAGGCCCTCTAAATTGTTTGTTTAGAGTGTTTTGTGGTTTGGAGGTGTTTGACCCCTCTTAGGCCTTGAAAGGCCCTATTTTGTGCTATTTTGTGCAAGTTTCGAGACTTTGGTGTTTGGGCCTCTTCACCACTGAAATCTTGAGGGATTTCAGTGGTGAAGATGGTGCCTTGAAGTCTCCAAAAGGGGAGGGCCACCCCCTCCCTTTGTTGTCCTTGAAATGGACCATTTTTGGCCTCTTGAGGGAGCATCATGTTAGAGAGTGTATTGATCATGTCTTGGCTGTTTTCCATGCTTAGTATGTCATAATATACCTCTATTTTTTGTTGGTTTTGGTACTCCATGCATGCTTATCATACCTACCATGTAATGCCATGTTATTGCCTTAATATGCCTTAGGTTGTTAGCCTTTGTTCAAGCATGTTTTAGGCTTAGTCTTGTGAAGGTTTTGTGCATATTTTGCCGTGTTTTAAGTCTGTCCATAGTTGTTTGGGTCGGATTTGGCATGCTTAGTATAGCCCCTTTGCATTCCGGCTTGTTGGCCTTAAGTGTGTGAATGTATAGCATGGCATTTTTGCATTGATTTGGTGATTTGGAACCATCCACCATGTCATTTTAGTCCCATTTTAATGCCTATATGTTTACCTCAGACGCATCTTTAATGCTTTGAAAGCTTGTGTAGCATGCTCCATGTTTTGGCATTTGTGCATACCTTTGAATTTGAGCTACTTAGACGCCATCTAACGGGCCCCCTTTGCATAGTCTAGGTCTGTCTTGAACCTATCTTAAGCCCTCTTAGCCTTGTGAGGCTTGGTTGGCTTAGTCATGGTTCAAGTCCCCTTGACTTGCTTCAAGTACTTGGACCATTTGCATGCTAATGTTTAGCCTATCTTGTTGCTTGGTTTGACATCATCCTAACATGATTTTCAGAGCTTATGTTGTATGCTCATTGTCCATTGTATCCTCATTCAAGTGTGCTTGAGAGTCGCCTCACTTATGCCTAAGTGTTGGCCCTTTAACATGTGCATATGTGTATGTGTTTTGGTACTTTATTTTGGTCATTTTGGCTACTGTTTTAGGCTTATTTAGAGTTGCCTAAATCATGCATAAGTCCCTTTTTTCATCCATTTGCATTGCCACATGTTTGCTTGTATGCTTGCATAAGTACCTTGCCATGCCATGTTGCATCTTTAGCTTGTATGCCTAGGTTGCATTGCATCTTGCATACATGCCTTGTTCCTTGAATTGGTGATGGGAATTGGGCCTTGGTTTGTTTGTATGGTTTGCATTTCATTTGACATGAAAGTTGCATACTTGGTTCTTTGGGCCATCATGCATGGAAATGCGTGATTGGTGGTCCGAGAATCGAGACACGTGTCCTTTTGAGTCACAAGAATGATAGGGGACATGATTGGTGCATATATGCTGGAATTGTATTACCATGCTTTGCCTTGCCCTCTGTTGCTGTCAATTGCAGATTCTGCAGGAACACTTTGCCGACCGGCAGTGCCAAGTGCCGACCGGCAATCCCTTCTCTGCCGATAGCTTCATCAATGGCCGGTGGACACATGCCACTGCCGGTGGTTATTCCATTCAGCCGGTGGTGTTCCCCAATGTCCAAGGAAGCAGTCCTGAGGTTTTGGTAGCCTCCAGAGGAGTAAAGGAAGGAAAACAGAGGCAGCCCATGCATGGCAGTGTACTTCCGAGCAGGACCGAGCATGCATTACATCTGGCTCTCCTCCCGAGGCGGTTTACTGTTTTTCCTAGATTAGTTAATTTGTTAATTAATTAATTAATTTGTAATATTTAATTAGCTTGCGTAGTTAATTAATTTGTAATATTTATTTGGTCCCTCCGAGTGAGGGCAAATCTGTAATAAGTGTGAGTGAGTGGCGTGTATGTCTTCCAATCCCCACTTCTTTCTTCCCTTTTACTTACCTGCTTTGGTGGTTAGTATTAGGGCACGTTTAATTTAGCATACCTTATGCTATGCATGCGTGCATTCATGCATTTGTGTTGCATGCATTAGGCTCGGTACATCACGCTAACTGCATTTGTACTTCAATTCAAAATTTGAAAATGTGATAGTTGATCGCATTTCACATGCCATGCTTAGGTCATTCGAGCCTACTTCGATTGCATCATGTATGCGTTGCATTAGACATTTAAACATGGACTTGGATCATGCATTGATTGCTAACGGGTTCTTTGTTTTGGCACGGAGTCCTATCTGAGTATTTTCCTGCTTTAGCATCTTGCATGCGTGTGAGTGTTGCCATGACAGCATGCTTACCATGTGGCTAGATGCTTATTTGTTAAATTGCTTGAATGCCTGTGGGTGAAGGCTGGATTGTTTGAGTTGGAAAAACTCGTTGAAATCCGTGTTTTAGCCTACTTGCGAGTAGCAAATTCCAAAGCGCTTTTCAAAACAAACGGATATGCAATGCTTATTTCCAAATTAGGCGATCTAGTCTATACTTGTTTGCTGCGCGCATAACATAGTAATTCTAGGCTAATAACCGGAATAAGAACACATAACGTTTTCAAAAACGGATATCATGGTTAGTAGAGGCCGGTCTTCGGACCAGGCAAAAGGGGGTGCTCATAGCTGACCTTCCCCGATCGTACCCAAGCTCCCGAGCCGAGACAACTCCGGTGATGACGGACATGTGGCCTTCGGCACCGAGTCAGGGTTTCCTAAATTCTCCCATTTTAAAATATTTAGGTGGCGACTCTGTATCTGGCAAAGCAGTTCATGTTTGGCACTACTTTTCAAAAATCTGTTTCTCAAAACGATTTGCCGGATTTGGACTCTTTGGTTCAAGATTAAGAACCGTGACACAAATCGAGAGTCCGAACTGTAGTAGCGCGGGGCCCACGCGGGCGCGGTTACAGTTTCTGGCGACTCCGCTGGGGACTTTAGAGAGCTTGACTCGAACTCGTGATATCCTGTTTTGATCTCACTTATATGTTTCTTTGCATTGCATGTGCATTGGTGCGCCTAGGAACACAGTGTTTTCCATCTGCCATTCCTGAACGGTTTGCCGAAGGCTTGTCTTGTCAAGGCATGACCATAAGGCTGACCGGCTATGGGCTCTGACAGTATGGGAACACAAACCCCGGTTTTACCGGGGCACCCTTTTCGACCATTCGACCTAGTGCATATTCGGATCCATAGTGACCATTCCAAGTTAGGACAGGCTGCTTACCCGATATTAGGTTGTTTGAAAACCGCTGCGTGCGTAGTGAAACCCTAGCTCCAAACAAAATAGGACAGGGAAACCCTACCCCAACGTAGGGGTGTTTTGGCTCTTTTTACTTGCTATGTGCTTTTTAGAGTGTATCTCTACAGGGACGTACATATCAGTTTACAAGTTTGAGTATCAGGCCCAAGGGCACCAGTATCAGTATTGTCAAGAACCCAGTTATATCTGCGAGTATCAGTTCAGTTTTGGGGACAGTGATTTCTGGGGAACAGTGATCAGCAGTAGAGTACAGTTGTTTAGCTACACCCGTGTTTGATCTGTTTGGGCTGAAATACTGTTTTCTGTCTCTTTCAGTTCGGATAGCTAGTACAGAATAGTCAGTGTCCCCCCCTTTTGCTGAGGCAGGACCTATGACGACGCAGAATTCAGAAGAGTTCGTGGTTATGACGACTGCATTAGATCAAGGGATCACTCTGCAAAGTGAGACCAACATGGATATGCCACACCCACCCAGATCGCCTGTGGTGCACCCGGTCTGGGCCACCCAGTTGTATCAGGCTCGTGAGCCCACCACCTTTGAACTGATGGGGATGATAGGTGATCTCCAGAGGTCTGTGGCGGATCTCGCCTACGGAATGTCAGCTTCACCTCCAGCCGCACCATATGCTGGGAGTTTTGTACCCTATGAGCCCCCGTTGTTGGGGCGAATTGTGATCAAACTTAGTCAACCGGAGATGGCGTCCAGCTATGGCAATGACATGCCAACATCAACCCGAACCCTCGATCAGGCTGAGGCTAGGGGAAAGACAAAGCAAAGGTAGACGCCGATCCCATCGAACAACTGCTGTGGGCAGTCGAGGCTTTGAAAGTCGGGGGAATGAATAAGCACCAAATATCCGCGGTTGTGGCAAAAACTGTGGAAGATGCTTTCCCCACTCCACCTGAGGGTAGTTCAAGTCAATCAGGAAATCGGGATAGGCCCCGTCATGCCAGAACAGTTCCTTCTATTCCCAGCCCTGCACCCGGGAAAGATCAGAAAGCCTAGGTGGCGCCTGCCGACCCTTTTGCTTGTGCGTCTAGTAAGAGTGCCCAGACTCCAAAGTACCTGCCCCGAGGGCGCAGGGCCTTTCATGCTCTCTACATGCCTCTGTCCAAGGCACTCCAGATCCTTGCCGAGAAGGGGCACCTTAAACCCTTGGATCCTCGGCCACTCCCAAAGAATCTCCCTGCCACGCATGATGCTGCTCAGTACTGCGCGTACCACCAGCAGACAGGCCATCCAACCGACAATTGCTCCCGCCTCCGTCATGAGGTGCAAGATTTGATTGATAACAAGGTTATCCTCCCGCCCACCTCAGCCAAGTCCGTTACCACCCAGTTATTGGATTTTGAGGACACAGATACTGCGAGTATGTAATCCGAAAATGAACCACCTGCGGGCGGCATTCGGTGTATTTTGGGTGTGGCATCTGGCACGCATTTTTGAGCATCGGCGAAACCAAGTTTTGTAAATCCTGACTTGGGCATCGAGGCAGTCTTTTGTTTTGAGTCTGTCTCCTTGTTTTGAGTCAGTCTTTTGCTTAAGGGTCTATCTTGTTATAGCGAGTCAGTCCCCTTTGTATAGAATACCAGGTGATTCTGGGGTTGTTGTCCCGAACACCATTTTGTCTTGTAATTACCTGTTTTTGTTTTTGGTCTGTTTCTGCCGAGGGGCCAGTTGCACCAACAAATTTGAATGAAACTGCTGTTGCTATCTCGCTTTCGTGCTTGCTTTCAGTATAAGTGCCAAGGGATCTGAAGGGGTTGACAGTACATCTCGCCTGCTCTCTTGCGCGCCAAACTCATTGCATTAGCCTAAGTTTTTCAAAAACCCCTTTCAACACTGCGGTGATAAAAACGAAGAGGAAGGAATTCTTCTGGTTTTGCAAAACTTTGATCATTTTGAGAGAAAGAGAAGCATGCTAAGCTTTTTTTATGAATGAAATCATGCTTGTCGGCGTAAGTACTGGGAAGGACCCTGGCTTGATCCAGATTGGTTCCACACTATCTTCGGCGCGAGCGATTCGTCGCTTTCTTAAAAACTTTCAAAAACAAATGTTTTACACGGCCCTGTGAAGACCTGTGTGGAATCGATCTTGAGATCGCGCAGCCTAGGATCGCTCTCAGCCTCAAGATTCGACCTGTTATCTTGAACGTCGAACTCATTCGGAACGTTCAATAGTCAACTGTCAGAGGAGGCCCGTGTGACCAGTTTTGAAGCAGCCTTCGAGCGAGAGGCACTAAAGCCGAATCAAAAAGATTAGATCTCACCAAAAGAAGCTCGTGGAGCAACCATGATGGATTCTTCCGCAAATCGGTGCAACAGCCGTTCTCCTAGATACAGAGAGGCTTCAACTTCAAAAACCATTTGGCATGGACTTGTTACACTTTTACCCTTTGAGAGGCTCGCTGGGCCGAAAACCCGGAAGGGCGACCCAGGCAAAAGTTAGAGCAAGAGAAAAACACAAAAAATATATACAAAAAAAGAAAAGAAAAGAAAAAAAAATGCGAAAAAGAAAAAAAAAAGAAATGAACAAAAGAAAATGAAAAGAAGCTCGCAAGGTCGAAAACCCGCACCGGGCACCTTGGCAAAAGTTAGAGCCTGAAAAGTAGAGGTTAAAATACCCGAGTGTACCTTAACCGGAACTACGTAAGGCTTGATTCCCATGTTTGGGATACGTAGGCAACTTCATTCTGAAGTCCAGCCCCCAACGCTTTCATAGCGTCTTGGTTCATGCAATGGTTTCGATTTCATCCCAAAGTCTAGTCACCAACACCTTCCAAGGTGACTGTGTCCATATATTTGTTGTGACCGTCTTCGTCATCTCTGTGTCCAAGAGTTCGACCACCACCAATGAAGACTGTCTGCGGACTGCTGCGGCACCATCCAAACAAGCGGAAACTTTCCGTTGCCACCAGTCGTCGCAAGTTGCTATTCAAACCAGGGGCAACTTTCCGCTGCCGTCCACCCCCTTCAAACCAGGGGCAATTTTCCATTGCCTCCGATCCGAGGTTGCGCATCTCAAAGAGTAAGTTCCATGCTCGGTGAGCATCAGCTGTTTGCAAAAATAGTTTTTGAAAATTTTTACTGAGGTTGACTATTTTCTCGAAAACTATTTCGTTTTCCAAAACTGGACCATTTTCTTGGACCCAAAAAGGAAAATTTTCAGTGCTTACAGCCTGATTTTGCATGATTTTCAAATCAAAAATCGAACAAGTATGTTAATCCGGCTCTCATTTTGATCAAAACTGTTTTAGCCAAAACGAAAAATGGTCAAAGTGATGAACTAGGGGCACAGTTGAGTCAGGTGTTCTGCCTTTCCCCCATCATCGACGTACTTGCCAGGAGGGCACTCCACCCACCAGAAGAAATAGCTGTGAGCTAACGGCATCGGGGACGAACCCACAACTTCCTATTCCTCCATTAATCACCTCGGGGAGGGACAAAAAATGAGAGAATAAAGAATAGAGAGGTGTAAGTTGAGAGAAAAAGCAAACCAGAGGGTTTTGAGAGAAAAACCGAGCTTGAGTGCCAAAGCGATGTGAGAATCACACAAAATCAGAAATGGTGGGAAATAATATCCAGAGAAACTGGCTCCTCGTGATCTGAGGTCCCCCGTCGTCGTTAACGCGTCTGTGTGTCGTGTCTCTTGTTTTTATTTACCTCAACCTTTGTTTTAGGTCTCTTCTGAGCGTGTCTCGTTGTGTTTTAGGTCGTGTACCTCTTTGTTCGAGTCCTCCCCGCTGTGTTCAGTTGTAGGCTCGATTCCCCGGTTAAGAAAACCCCTTTTCTGAAAGTTAATCGTTTATGCTCAGAATGTTGTGCCATTCTCTACATTCGATTGTGTTTCAACTCCAGCTGGTTTCACCCCCGTAGGCCGTCTTGTTAGATTGGGCTGTTTGTTCGGGATTTGCTGTGTGCAGAATGAACCGAATGCTGTGTTATGGGTTGTATGAAGATTAATCCCCAACAGAGTAAGGGCTGTGTGTCCAGAATCAGGTAGTGGGTTGCTTGGGTTATTTTTGCTGTTGGCTGTTTAGTTATCTGATTATTACAGTGCAAGTGTTCAATTTTCAGACGACCAATCAATTTCATTTACATTGAGGTGTAATATGGCGTGATGCGATGCAAAGTCTGAAAGGTAAAGATATACGGATGTAACACTTTTTAAGATAAAAAGTTCATTTCATTATCCATCTTTTCAAATATACAAGTTTTGCAAATAAAAACCTGCCTGTGGCAGTACAGAGTATCCTAACTACCAACCAAAAGAGAAAAGTACAAGAAAGAAGAAAAATAACAAAAATCCGCATCCATGTCAAGCATTCCGGGGGGCCATCAGTCTGTCCTAGTCCTCTTCCTGGACGAGGGTCCAGGAGCATCATCAGCATCGTCGTCAGAGCCCGAGCTAGTGCCGCCTCCGGTCTCCTCCTCTGATGACTCTGACTCCGCCTCTGCCTCCGCCTCTGACTCCTCGTCATCATCATCATCCGGGACTGGAGCTCGCGAGCTACTCCCAACATGAATGCGCCCCGCCTTGGTGCGGGGGAATGCTCTGCCCTCCTCATCTCTCCTTCGGGCGGGGACGGAAGGTCCAGCTGGAGCACCTCCTGCCATAGGAATCTGAAAAGGAGGCTGAAAAGGTACATAAAAGGGAAATGCATCAGTATACTGTGAACAGTTTATCAATACAGAATGCAGTGTATGAGTACAGTGTGAGAATGCTGTGAGCAGTTTATCAGTGCAAAATGCAGAGTACAGTGTATGAATGCCGTGAGCAGTTTATCAGTGCAGAATGCAGAGTACAGTGTATGAATGTCGTGAGCAGTTTATCAGTGCAGAATGCAGAGTACAGTGTATGAATGCCGTGAGCAGTTTATCAGTGCAGAATCCAGAGTACAATGTATGAATGCCGTGAGCAGTTTATCAGTGTAGAGTACAGTGTATGAATGCCGTGAGCAGTTTATCGGTGCAGAATGCAGAGTACAATGTATGAATGTCGTGAGTAGTTTATCAGTGTAGAGTACAGTGCAGAATGCAGTGTATGCAGTGTATCAGATACTGTATGCAGTGTATCAGGTGTCATCCCGTGCATCAGATTATGTGAAGCAGTGTATGAATGGTTTGAGGCCAGCGTCAGAAGAACATACCGGAATGCTGTAGAGGGCCAGGAGGTCAAAAGTTCGCTGAAGCATCCCCATCATGGAGGCATTCATCGCCAATGACTGACGGGTGTACTCAGAAGAAGCCTGCAAAAGTATCAGATGCATCAATATTCTGTGAAATATCAAATAAACTGAAATGAAATGACTGTACAAAATGCAGTAATACATACCGGAGGCAAGTCGGGGACACCGACGAACTCGTGATCAGCTGGCGGAGGGGCGAAGGGGATCTGATAGGTGGCCCCACCCTGCCCCCGGAAAGTCAGTGCAGCAGGTAGGGCAGGCCAGCCAGCCCCCCGTCCTCCCTGAACTCCGCCGCTGCCCCGAACTCGGGCCCTCCTCGAAGCTCCAGCTCCCACTCCTGCCCCAGCCGCTGGCGCCACAGGCCTGGCCCCCTCCGCTCGACGGCCGCCGCTCAGAGGTCGCATAAGGTACGTCTGCACGTACTCTCGGTAGTCGTCGATACCTCTGAAGCGGGTCGCCTCCCAGCCGATAGTGTAATCGGCCATCTACTTGGTGGTGAGCCTCTCGGTCTCCCTCATGTCCGCAGGAGGGTAAACCAGGACTATCTGCTCAGGTAACCCTAAGGTCTGGCGTAGGAAACGCTCACCCAGGTACCAAGCCCGACAGACCGGGCCCTCCAGCAAGATCCGAAAACGCAAGGTCTCCTCAGCACCGGCAAATCGATCCCGCATTGCCGCCGGCAATGGAGCCCACGGCTGCCACGTGATCTGAAAGTGACAGACAGTTTGTTATCTACTGTTTTTGAAATATGCAGTGGAAAGACGAAGCGCAAAGGAACTGCAAGTAAAACATACCTCGGCGGGGGTAATGGTATCGAAGTAGCGGCGGAAGAAGCTGAAAGTCTCTCGTGGCCTCTGGGTGCATCTCCCGTCGAAGCGACGCGAAAACGGGACAACCAGAGGAGTCTCCGCGACTGGTACGGGGGCAAGCCTAGGAAAGTAGGCGTAAACCCACAACTGTAAGGTAAATACCAGTGCATTTATCAGATAAAACAGAATACAGAATAAAGCAGAAATGGCAGAGCCGTGTGTTGTGCAGTGTATTGTGTACAGTGTACAGTGTGAGCAGTGTACAGTCAGTGTAAAGCAGAATATATGTGTGTGCCGTGTGTATAGTATACAACAAGTATAAAGCAGACTACAGTGTGTGCAGTGTACAGAGTACAGAAAATATAGGGCAGAAATGAAAAACGGAGAAGAAATGTACCTCACAAGCCCGCCAATAACCTCCGAGTAACTGGCCGCTGCCGCGCGAAGCCGAGCTCATGTACCCGTAGAGAGTGGCCAGAGCGGCGCCACCCCAATCAATAGCCTCCGAGCAACTGGCCGCTGCCGCGGGAAGCTGAGCTCATGTACCCGTAGAGAGTGGCCAGAGTGGCGCCACCCCAATCATAATGCAGGATGTCTCGGACGTCCACCAGTGCGCTGAGAAGGCAGAGAGGCACGGTGTTCGCCCGGTCGGCGAAGATGGTCATCCCGAACAAGAATATGAGGAAGCCGCGAGCGTACCTCTCCACGGCCTCCGGGGTCATCGGGGTTGCATCAACGAGAGTAGGCTGGACCCTAAACTGTACCTCAAACCAGGAGTACCGCACAAAACCTGGACGTGCAAGAGGTGGTGCCTCACCCAGCAGATGGACCTGAGCGGCAGTCCACTCATCCATGTCGATATCAAAGGGGATCGGATCACCCCCTACTCCGATGCTTGTGAGCATCGAGAAATCGTAAGGGGTCATTGTCATGTCCCCTGCTGTGGAGAAGTGAAATGAATCGGTGGTGTCCCACCACCTCTCCGCCAGAGCGGCGAGAAGAGGTCTGCATGTAGAAAGCCTGGAGAGTCCTCGGCAGAAGGCGCCGAAGCCTGCCCGGTCCACTATGCGACGGACCACGTCAGGGAGCTCGTCGTACCACTCCCGAGCGCCAGTGTTCCCATACCCGCGGATGGAATGGGAATCCTCCTGTAAACAGAAAATAACAATTGCAAGAAAACATTCAAAATGCTGTTTTAAGAAACATACAGATGTAGCATGCGTGCAAGTTTAACAGATTTAAACAAATACCGGGTGCCGGTGTGCTTACAGTGAACTACAACATGTGATGCGTTAGCGTGTTTGGGTGGTTCCGAGCAGATGTAGCATGTGTGCAAGTTTAACAAATTCAAGCAAATACCAGGTGTCGGTGTGCTTACCGTGAACTACAACGTGTGATGAGTCAGCATGTTTGGGTGGTTCAGAACAGATATAGCATGCGTGCAAGTTTGACAGGTTTGAACAGCTATCGGGTATCGGTGTGTTTACAGTGAAATACAGTCAGTGCAGTGTGTTTGGGTGATTCAGGGTTAGTGCAGTGTGTGTGCATGTGCCAGTCTCAAACAGATATCAGTTGTATGTATGTTTACAATCAACTACGGTGTATAGCATATTAGACTAAAGCAGTTAAAGAGCATAAACGAGCTACGACAGTTTTTTGTGCCCTACATTGCAGAAAGTAAAGCAGAAAAAAAGGGAGTTACCTCGGAAACGCCGAAGGACAGGTGGGAGGTAGGCTCGCGTAGCAATAGCTCGGGTGGCACGTGCCTCTCGAAGCTCCGAAACTGGCGCAGGCCGTCGGGGGACAGAACATGGATCGCCAGTCGGTAGGTCGTCGGGTCGAACGGGCGCTCGCTCAAAGGTAGGAGCTCGACCCCAGGATCCATCTCGTGATCCGGGGGAGTCCCGCCGCGTGGAATGTCGTCCGCTATGTCGAGAATGATGAGAAAATAGCCGGAGGAAGGAAAACTAGGCTAGAATACGAAAAGTCAACCGAAAGGTCAACTCCCGAGAAGGTCGAAAATGGCCGGGAAGGCCGGAATGTGAAAAGGCACGAAAATCAAGAGGAAAGCGAGGGGAACAAACCCTGAAAAGGTGGAAACGCCAAACGAGGCACCGAAACAAAGATGTGTTCGGTTGAAAATGTCCGAAACGCGAAGAAAATCGCGAATCCGACGACGAAACGGGCGTAGAACGCGAAGAAACGGGCGAAAGAAGAGAGAAAAACGCTCTAGAGAGGGAGTGTGTGAGTTTTCGGCGAAAGAGGAAATGAAAAATAGGGTTTGGAAGCCCTATTTTAAAACACCCGAGGTGAAATGCCGAATCTGCCCCGACTCAGCAACTTTTTGCCGGTCGGCAATATTTTGTGCCGGCCGGCAGTATATTGTGCCGATGGACTTATTTTGCAGTCGGTGGACAGCCGGTGGCCTCCCCTCCCAGCCGGTGGTGTTCCCACAACCTTGTTTAGGCCATATGAGAAGTTTTTGGTCTTCATAGCTCAAGAAAGTGCAAGAAAGTGTACCTTCGATGCTCAACCGGCCTCCGTTTTGACCTCGGACCGCGTCTTCTGTGCGTAGCACTCCAACTCATGCAATGATTGTATCCTTTGATATCCTTTTTGCCTCTTACGAGATCCAAAAAGTTGCCCTGTGTGCGTTGCACGCGTTCATCGCACTGTTTTGTGCATTGCATTCCATCGCGCTATTTTGCGCATCTCATTGCATTTCGCATGCATTCCATCGCATTGTCTTGTGCACTATACGGTCTGGCGAGACCTTAAATACGCATGGTCTAGGAGACCCTAAATCCTCTGAAGGTGCAAGTCCTTCGGTGTTTGTCGTGCCTGAATGACTTCTTCGCATCATGCATGTATCTTAAGCCGTGTGTTGTCGCGCATTCTATGCAACATGCATTTCATACATCATTTGCATTCCAAAAAAAACAAAAAAAAACATGCATTGTCATGCATCCATTTTGCATCCCGGTCTAGGAGACCCTAAATCCTCTGAAGGTGCAATTCCTTCGGTGTTGGTCGTGCCCGAACGACTTTTGATAAGTTGCATCATACACGTATCTTAAGCCGCATGTTGTCGCGCATTCCATGCAACATGCATTTCATACATCATTTGCATTGCATCTCAAAAACAAAAAACAAACACAAAAAACATGCATTGTCATGCATATCATTTTGCATTCCGGTCTAGGAGACCTTAAATCCTCTAAAGGTGCAATTCCTTTGGTGTTTGTCGTGCCCAAACGACTTTCGGTGGTCTGGTAAAGCCACCTGCCTATGTTTGTGGTGAGTTCCTAGAAGACCAACTGGGACGGTGGAAACTAGAGTTCGAATGGCATATGCCTAGAACGCAAAGGTTCGGGAGTTCCGAGACTAAAGTCTGGTTTAAATACCCAGGGGTGTACCACCCACACTGTGTGATAGATTCGAGTTAGTTATTCATGTTTCTACTGTTGGTAGCCGGTTTTTTCATATATTAAGGGTGATATCATGACTTTGGTTATACCACTTTGGTATTAGTGGTTATGGTAACGCCTCTGGCTATCTTTTTTGATTCACCAGGTGTCTTAACTTAATTGTAATTAGAGCTGCCGCCTGATATAGAGTCATGATGTTTGTGTCCAGGGTCCCAGGGCCGTGTGGGTAGAGCACTTTAAGGAGGTTTACAGGCGAGGAGATCTATAGTATCGTTCTTATCCGCAAAGTCAAATTCTTAATTTTGACATAGGTGTGGTTCGGACCCACTCGGT
>NW_021025995.1:504331-535369 GCF_004153795.1 Camellia sinensis | reverse complement strand
TATCTGTTTATGGTAGTTTACTAGAAACACACCATAGGAAGGTTGAATAGAAGCAGAAGATGACAGAAATGTGAATGGACGGCGGTTCATCAGTATTTAGAAGACTTGTTTTTGAAGAGTGAACATAGAGAGAACGGGTGAGATAGAGATCTAGGGGATAACATAGAAATATCTCTTGGGCGACATGTTTGTAGTTAGGCTTAGGTTATTAGTAAATAGCCAGAGACAGAGGAAGGATGCAGACGTCATATGACTGTAAGCATGGGTTAAGTGGATTAGCGTTTATTTCTTGAAGGAGCTCGAAGAGGAAAAGTTATTGAGTATACAAGTATAGGACAGATATTAAATTCTGTAAAGGAATGTGCTTAAAATCCATGTCCACTTTCTCGCGCAATTGGCTGTATGCATTTTATTTCAACTTTAGCTCTGAGTGATTAAGGAAAATCAAAGCAACGTAGATGCTTTATTTTTAATCAAGTTATAATCCGTTAAAGTTAGCACTTTACTCCATAATTTGTCTCTTTTACTTTAATATGTTGTGAGGTAATCGGATGTCACAGTATAGCCATTTATAGGATGGTTTAGATGATGATAATACTTGGTCCAGATTTAATGCTGTTAAGGTTTAGAAAACAATGTATTTTTTTGGTTCATTAAAGGCCTTTATTAGTCTTTTCTAGGAAGACTAAATATCCTTCTAGTGGCATTGGCTTTCAAGGTATGGAGCTTGAAACGGGGAAAAGAGGTAGAGGTTGAGAGACTCGTATTTTGTTAGAGTGAAAGGAAAGATGCATACGCAGGAAGAGAAAAAAATCTACTACTTATCAATCGTACATTTCTTCGTTGTTTGTTTTTTTATTTAATTTCATTCAATTTTTGGTGATGAAATGGAGTTGAAACGCTTTATTTAGGATTTACCAAAAAAACTGATAACAATGAGGTTTTAGTACAGGAGAGAAATCCAGATATATTGTTCACTAAAAATCACTTCGGAAATCTTTCTTTAGGGCTTAGCCAATTGTTTGAGTTAAAAACAAGTACTCGAACACCTGTGAAGGCTCTGGCAGAGACCAATAGGGAATTAGTGGCTTAAGGGTATGAGTGTGTCTCATATGATGCATGGAGAACAGGCAATGCAAATTAAGGGAAATTCTCAGACTAGATATATTACCAGATGTTCAAATGCGAATATATTTTACCAAAATAATGTCATAGAACAACTAATTGTTATGGTAGAATAAGCAATCTACTATATGGAGAGCGGAATTCAATCTCACATGAAGATGCCATGACTAGCCTCACAATGGATGAATGAACTTTTACAATTCTACCCATTTTTGTTGTTCCTTACCTTTCACTATTTGATTCTCACTCTAAGCTTTTAACATGCATAATAATATGTTATTGATTCTCTCTTATACACCTTTTCCATCTTTTTCCGATCCAGTGTGTCTTCATTTGTCTAGAATATTAGCTTTAGGGGCAGAATATATGTCTTAGTGTTGTCGTGTCAGTATCAGAACTTGAAGGTTCGGCACGAACATGCCTGCTAATCAATCTATGTAATTGGCTTTGCCTATATCAAGGAGGTCTCTCTAAGGAGGAGAAATTATGGGGCGTTAATGTTAAAAATTTAATATACTTAACTTACAGAGGGCATCTTGTCTATACGCTCTCTTTCTAACTTAAGGTGGTTTTCATCTTTTTATAACTATGAAAAATTAGGTCTCGAACTTCCCGAACCTATGAAGTGATGTAGGCATATGAGGTCTCTTGATCGATCAACTCTAGTTTCTTCACCGATCTCTCTCTTAGTATTCGTCCTATTCTTCATGTGTAATCTCTACTTTCTTATAACAGCTACTACTAGAGGACAGGTGCTTCTTTACTTTAATTCTTAGTAGCATACCTGTACGTGTGCGTTTGGTTTTACTTGAGCAACTCGTAAACATAAGCTCATGTCTTGCACCTTTTCAGCGGATTTAAGGTTTCTGCTTAGTACGGATATTGCAATCTTATTTTCATTCTTGATATTGTCCTCTCTTTAGTGACATTTGCATTATTTGATGATTTTTGTAGATGTTTGTTTTTTTTGTCTACTTTTTTTCTGTAGATATTCTTCCATCCCTTCCGGTATTTGTTTTATAATAGATAGGTTTAGCTAATGTTATTGTTTTAAACTAGGGCATAAAGTTTACTACATAACAGCTAATCTATTGGGCGTTGATATTTGAATAGTCAGGTTTTTGGTAAAGATTCGTCTTTATAGTGCATGGTTTTAAAAATTGGTGTGTCGACGTATCGAACGACACTTTTTAGGTCTTTTGGATAAACCTATAATGAGGTATTCTAGTTTATCAATGATATGTATAAGAAGCATTATCTGAATTAATGAAGTTTCGTTAGTGGTTTTGCTCTTATATTTCTCGTACTTTCTCCTTAATACCGTATAGCATTGCACCTTCAGTGTAGTGACTTTTAGGAGATCTCAACATAGAAACGGTGTTTTGTCTCATATATAGCCCTATTCTGTGTTACTGCAGCAATGATGTCTTTTTTCTTGTTCTGTTATTTTTGTGATTATATTGCATAATTGAGATGTTGATATGCTTTGGACAATGCATGTTGACGTATTTGGTGTGATTTAGACGTTGAAACATTGAGGCCAATTTAGCCTTCGAACTATTAAGTCAGTACCTGTTCGTGGTATTTGACGAAGAAGGAGTACATTTTACCTTGAGAGCTATACTAGTGACGACTAAACGATAATTAGTTATCCTCAGAATTAGGAACCTATTGCCTACCTTTTGCTAGGTTTGTATATATAACTAGGGGTTCGTCTCTCTCAAATCATAGACCAAGTGAGTGGATATTCTTTAAAACGGTGTTGCTGCGCTAGTTACCGTCCCATGATTAGTATTAAAGATCTCTCATTTCTTTTCTCAGTGTTGGAAATGGATAGACGCGATATAATGTCAATCATAGTCTGTCCATCCTAACTTGTGTCTATATTTGTCTTAATATAAAGCAGCTTGATAGGTGTGAGGAGGTTGGGCACATGCACTATTGCGATCTTTATATTAGTCATATGATACTCTGCCAGTTTAACTTCAAAAATAAATAGTGAACTCGTGTTGCAATCGCATTATAGGCAAACTTTATTGTGAGATCTGAGGAGGGCTATTGATAGTTGGACAAGAGGAATTTTTACTTTAATCCACCAATTTGAAGATGAAAAATCTTGTGTGTTTAGGGTTTTCCTATATTCAACGCGAAGATTCTCTCTCAAATTAATAAGAATTTATTTTTTATGAATTCCCTGCGGTCCTGCATCTATGTTCTCCAATTCTCTATTTTTCGCCGAATGAACTTCTCTGGTTTCTTAGGAGCATCTGTGATATGAAAAAGGGTTTAGCATCTCTTAACTCTGCCTATCTTCTCTTCGCATTCCAATTCATTATTCTCTTCTCGGTTTCAAGAACTAATTAATGTAGGCTCTATAGCTAGCAAAAGATCTTTCATTAGCTATAATAGGGCCTACTTTTGGAATCCATACATTATGTGGCGCTCAGCCTAACACAGAGTGGGAAAATGGAATTTGGTGACACCACGCGCTGGAGTTGAGTATGGTTGAGTAGTGCCAAAGAGAATAGATTATATTTCAAACTCTCGAATCATCGCTTATTCAATATTAATTATGAGTGATCTCCATACTAGAGCCGTCTCAAAATTCTCAAAATCCCATAATAATTAGATTGTTCTTTATTCCCTTTTGGTTTCTCTTCGCTGTCTCTTCTTAGTTCTCTTTTTCAACTATCATAGCTTTTAAGTAAAGTTTCTCTCTAAAACTTCAACCCTTCTTGTTATCCGCTGGCTAATACTAATATTTTTTATTGTGATGGAAAGTTCGATTGAGCTTGTAGGCGCAGACAATTACACTCCTTCTGTATTGGGCTTATTGGTTAATTCAAAATTTTCAAACATCTTCGTATTTAGCCTTCTAAAGACCAAGAGAATTTATGGCGGGGTGTTATAAATATGTGTAGGGCTTCCAAACCTATTTTTCATTTCTCCTTAATTCTGCAGCTCTACATAATTCTTCAATACATAACTAGCATCTTCATTTTATCTTCTAAAAATTTACGATTAGTGTTTCAATGTATTGTGCAATCCAAGAAGTGTGTTGTCTCTCATTTTGGAACTTTTCCCTTCCTTTGATTTTTTCTCCTTACTTTGCTCTCCCGTATTTGCTTTTCTCTTCCTAAGGGTCTCTTACGTCCCACGCAGTTATCAGCTCTCGCTTTCGATTCTACGCAGAATCCTTTTCTCTTTACGTGTTGTCTTCGGTATGAGTATTTATCTTAATTTACAACTAAACGAGTATTCTCAAAACTCTTTGTTGTTTTTTCCGTGGTGCCGCGGTGGGTTAGGTTTTTTTTCAAATTCCTTATTTCTATGTGCTATTTTCTTCTTTATTCTGCTCATGTGATATAAAAAGGTCTCTCTCCTTCTAGTCAGCAATCTTTCTTCCGCTTCTTCCTTCCAATCGTTTCTTCTTGTTCAGTGATAATCTCATATTTTTAGTCTATAGGGGCCAATTCCACTCTCGTTGTTGTCCTTAGCTAACGGTGGCCAAACATATTAACTCATAATAAATTCTGAAATCTTCGGTTTACCTCTCTCTACGAAGGGAGATTTCCAGATGTTATAGTCTGGTGCTATTAGCAAACATTAGTTTTTAATTTCAATATATATAGAGCTTTTAGGTTTTTGAAATTAATAATACTTACAGTCTTTTTGCATTATTCAAATCCTCAAGCAATGCATTTGAATTGTTGAATTATCCTTTCTGGATTTTTTTTTTCCTTTCTTTCTGTTCATTGGCTGTTTTCTTATTTCTGCTTTTCTAAGAAAGGGGGGGAACGTTTTCTGTTCTTCAATATTCATTTCGTCTCGTATCTCCATCTTTCTCTATGGTTTTTCTTGGAAGACTAAACTGGGCATAGTGGCATAATTGTCTCTTTTAGAGTAAATTGGCCAGAAGGATTTTGCTCAACATGCTCTCTTTAATGCATTCCTGGACGTTCCAAACTATCAAAGAAAGGGCGTTTGCTGGGTAGTTGATTAGTGCTTTAACGTATCTAGTTTACCTTAAGGCACACTCCTATTATCAGGTTTGTAAACTCCAATAACGGGGTAAGTGTCTCTTGATCGTTTCTCTCTCGATTAGACGATGAAAGTTTTCTCTTTCCCACTTGATTTCTTTATGGCTTGTATTTTTTGCTTTGTTTTAGCCTTCGAACCACTCCTTACCGAAAGGTTCAAGCTATCTTCTCTAGACCATACTGCACATCCGTTTCCTTCTACCGGATCCTTCATCTCATTTGCTAGTAATTCCGAGGTGATTTACTTAACTTACACTCTTAACGGCATCTCATTTGTTTCTCGGTCCATTAGTAAAACTTGCGAGGTTCCAGTTGAACTTTCCCAATAACTAAGTTTATATGTCTCACCGAAAAGAGATATTTATGTCAGTTTAGAGGCATACGTGCTACTATATTATGTTGTTTACTTAGCTCCCTTCACTTTTACGTTTCCATAACTAAGTTGATTCAATTTTATCTCCACTCCAGAAAGAGGGCATAATTTTTGAATTTTGTCTGCCCCTGTCCGCTGTAGTTTCTCTACTGTTATCTTCACTCTCTCCCTTCTCTGTTAACTTTTTCTTTTTTTTTCATGGTAAGGTAAGGTCATAAAATAGGCAGGATATCTCGTAGAAAGGTAAACTCCCTTTTTTAATTCTCTCTCATCTCTCTCCTCTTATCCTCTTCTCGCAAATTTGTAGTGGCACTAATAAGTTATATCTTTTTGTGAAGATATTAGCTCGTTTTGCCTTTCTAATGTCTGTTCATTTTATTTGATTACTAATACTTTACGGAAATAATACACACCAGAAGGTTGAGTTGTAAAGTATCTATGAAGCAACTTGAGACATGTAGGTGCATGATTTTGAGCAGTTAGGCACTAACATCTGACAGGGGAAAAATTTCCAATCTTTATCCCTTTCGGGATTCTGAGAATTGATCGACATTGAGTTGCTTTTTGAAAAACGTAAAAAAATGAGGGAAAAGCCCCACTATAGTTGCACTTAACACTCTTGAATGCACATACATACGTAATCCATGAAGCATCTAGATACTGTTTTTCTCTACTCGCTCAGACTACACGCTATTCATTCCTCTGATTACGAGTAAGTGAAAAGCATCTAGTTCTTGAGACGTTGCAACAAGCCATTGGCGTATACCAGATCTGTATCTGATACATAGCCCTAAGAAATGCACATAGTACTCATCGCGACCATACGTATGTAGTTCCGACTCTGTGCTATGACTACACCGACGACCGAGATATATTGCATTTGAGGAGGGGTTGGGTTAAAGGAACTGTGACGACGAGGATGACTGACTTCAGACTGGCAGTCAGGAAACCTTCCTATCTTACATTCAAGGGGGTTATGCTCTGAAGCGCGGTGGGGAAAAATAGTACATATGCAGGTGGTATAGTGATAAAGGTGCTAGAACTAGATAAAGCAAATTTACAGGGCACCATCGGGTATTTGTTTTTAAATCTTGTTAAACATGCACGACATAGTCTTACATCTTCGTAATGTTTTCTTAGAACTCCGCTCATTTGTTGAAATGTTGTCTTGCTTTATTGATGTATTTTACTGTTACAGGAGGATTCCCATACCCATCTCGTGCGGGTGATGTGCAGGAAAACAACCATGCTTTCGACTGCTGGGTAGTGTACTTAAGCGACGATGCTCACCTGACCGGCGGTCCGTCGCAAATAGTGGAACGGGAGGCATCGGACAGGCCTATCTGCGAGGGACTCTCAGGCTTTCTAACACCTATAGGAGATCGAGGAACGTCTTCTTCTCGCTCGCTTCTGCGCGGAGATGACGCGTGTGGTAGGTGACTCACCACCGATTTCAATTTCACTTTTCTCCACAGCAGGGAGTATATCAGCAATGACCCTTTAAAACTACCAAGAACTCAGACCTCCTTACATTTCTCGATGCTCTCACAAGTCATCTGTTTCGGTGTGTGTGGGGTGATCCGATCCCCTTGATAAAGTCGAGCGATGGCGCAATGAGGGAACTGACGCTACAAGAGGTCCATCTGCTGGGTGCAGGCACCACCTCCTTAGTTTAACGCTATCAAGAGGCTGTTGAGTGTTGTGTCAAGGTACTCCTGTTGAGGATACGCAGTTTAGATCACAGACCTTATGGTCCTCCCTACGTTTGTGATTGATCACTAAACGCGCCACGATGACACACCCGAGACGGCAGCTGTTGAGAGTGCTCATCAGCTCTCGTGCGGCTTCTCTTCAAGTTTTGACTCTATTTTCGAGGGATATGTACATCTTACGACGACGGGCGAACACCCGTGACCTCTCATAGACTACTTCTACTAGAGCGGCGAGGTGGAGTGGGACGATCGGAGACATGCCGCATGCAATAATTGGTGAAACTCATGATTATCGGGAAGAAGGATGTCTTCAGACACCCACGTGCATAACTTTTTCTTGAAACGAAGAGAGAAAAAAAGAACGAGCGGCAAACGTCTTGAGTGACCAACCGAGAGTAAGAGTAAACATGGCGAAAGAATCAAAAGTTGGGACCCGACTTTCAAAAATTCAATTCATTTTGGCATTTTGAGGAATGAACACTTAGTTGATTTTCGGGCGGGAAAAGCGACGTCAGAATTCGCTCTCGAGAAATAGAGGTATTGCGCCGGGGCTTGGGAGGTAATTTCTCTTCTCCGTTTTTCATGTGTCTGCCCTATACTGGTTCTGCTGAGTATTAAGTACTATCATAGTTGTTTGATTAAAGCCAGCTACTAAGTTCATCTGGGAACAAAACTCTGCTCTATCTCTTTTGAGGATAGTTGTCAAGCTGACAGATTTAGTTTGAGGTTGTAAAAAGTGGGCCAGTTTAAGTTAATTAGAAACAATTTATTGGAGCGGCCATTAAAAGAATATATACTGGTTTTGTTATCGTGTGAAAGTACCATGAAAAAGACATGAAGTGCTACGGCGAAACGGCATGGAGGGATGACGGGAGGGCAGGGAACCAAAGTTAAGATCAAACAATACAAAACTTATTTTCTTCGGTATGTTAGAGAAGCTGTACCAGACAACCTCTCATAATTACCGATATAGATATAGCTCTGCCGTGACGATCTGTAGTAGTTATCTACAAGGTTACTTTAGTTCATGACAAACCAGACGGGACGGGGAGCAACGCGGGCGTTTAGGAGACAGGTCTTGACGGATTATTAAGCTTGTTATTCTTGATAGGAGTCTGGCTATTCTCGTTTAGATATTACGTAGAGTAAGAAAGCACTCGGTAACTTTTAGTCCTTACATGAGTTGTAGATGTTGAGTGTGGCAGCCATAGGACTTAATCATCCATAAGAGGCGTGTAGCTCATTCGCACGTACAGCTCACATTTGTCGCCTTTGGATATGTAGATCTTTTTGCGGGAGAGTTGTCCTGCGTTAATGCACGCGTCGTCTATGTCTGGATGTGTAGAATGCACCAGAAGGACAGCGTAGAGAGGAACTTTTGGTGAGCTCAGCTTCATTCACGCGAGCCATGCTTATAAGTTAATTAGCTAATTAGTTTAAGCTACAATTTTCACTCCATCCCCCTGACCGAAGGTATTATCTTTCTATTATGTATTGACGAGTTCTTAGTCTAAGCGCATTCGTCGTTTGCACGAGCTTGCATACTTGGCAAAACATTTAGATATACAAACCGACTGCGTCTGTACACTATTCATAGTATCGACAGTGGACAAATTGCCGTGGGCTGTGTCAGTCTCGTAAGCTAGGAGAGTTATTAACTAGAACGTTGAAAAGTGCGATTTGCCAGAGATAGACGTACGGGAGAAGAGGGGAAGAGGTTATAGAGAGCAACTCTCTATTTCTTAAGCAGGCTTAGAAGTGGTAATTACGAAGAAGAATACATATAGACAAGGAGAATGCCAAGCCGGAACTCTCATATATTATATCTGCTCGGCACTGATGATATCATGCGTTTAGAAAAGTGGAGCCCGTTTCATCCAGTGGAGAGAGACCCACACATGAGTATCCAAATATACTAAACGCGCTCATCATAATAATGGCGATGTGGTGTGGATCGTGTGGCAATACTCAGTCTCCGGGCGTAGGTACATTGCTCTGAAATACTAACAGCTTCTCTGTCCTCATCCCCACCCATACACTCTGAGCAAGCTCTCCATAACTTCAATGTTTAGGTGCTTCAGCACCATAAAGTGCGCAGAACATTTTTAAAGCTAAGTTGAAAACATTTGGTGGCTAAGTTAACCATTAGGGTATTTTCTTCGACAAATACGGGCAAGGAGAGATGCATGGAAGAAAAGCGGATGCTGAAGGTTGAGGAGAACCCGACTTCTTATAAATATTTCAGGTAGCTTTTCAGAAGACGGGACAAAGTTTTATATATGAGAACCGAGAAGTACTGATGCAGAGACGTAAATACGGGTGATGATAAGCAGACCTCGTCTGAGGGCAGAGCAGTGCACGAAGTCGATGCCGCGTATAGGGTGGCCTAGGATCTCTGAATGATTGGCGAGAAACACTCATTCGGCGTGACTCTGTTAGGAGAAAACCTAAAGGCAATGTAGAGTGTTCTTAGTGTGTGAAAGCTATAGACTGTATCAGCTTCTGCAAAGAGATAATTACAAGTTGATCAGTAGGGAAAATATCAGTCCTTGTTAGAAGGGGGGGGCTTATAGCATGGCGGTGTTAGGGTTTGAGAAGTTTTTAGAACGTTCGGCGCATGAGACAAATATCAAAAGAGAGACGATCGCAGTGGGCTGAAGCTTATTGTTAAGGAAACCACAAAGAAAGAAAAAGGGTTGGAAAGAGGGGAGCGAAGAGGGTTAGTAGGGAAAAACTTTCCTCTTGCAGAGCTAAGAGAGAGGGCACATAATGCAAATTAATCGTAAACAACTAGGGCTGCAGCTTGACAATGAATCGTCCAAGGGAAATTCGAGATGGTCAAGGTGCCTGGTTTGAGGTTGAGAAATCTGGTACCATCCACTGATCTAACTTCGGGGCGCAACACTTAGAATCGAAGCGCGTTAGTGAAACTCAATCTCGTAAAGACAGTAAGTATATATCGAGTACACATTCTCTCTTTCGTCGATATACTATAGATTAGCCAAGGAAAGCATTCGTGCCTTTGAGCTAAACTTGGGGCGCAGAATTTTTATCTAGATGAAACCCAATATTTAACTGGCTAAAATAGGTTTAAGTTTGCCCCAGATAAAAGTACTAGAGTTAAGTAAGGAAGGGCGTTTAAGCAGAAGTGTGTGTTTAGAAAAAAATGAAAACTTTGTATTCTCTCACGAGCGAGAAGAAAAAATAAGACTTGAGGAATATGAAGGGGAGCATTTTCAATAGGAATTTCACAATAATGCTTTTGATTGAGGAATGTAATCACTCAGTTGATTATCAAAATGAAAAACCACAAATAGTTGTCTTGTCTTTGTTAACAATAATGAAAATATCTTAGTTATAAGCAGCTATCTAACTTCAGACAAACTCTGGTGAGCGTCTTTTAAGGGCTTTTACGCAAGACTAGTTTTGATTTAGAGCCTTGCCTAGTTAAGATATGATTAAGCCAATTATTATCTCGCTCGTTTTTTTAATAAGATATTGTGAGAGGTTTGCTTCAGCGACTAGCTTATTGACACTCGCTGGCCCTCTTACAGCATTCTCGGTTATAGGTAGGTTTCTTCTGACGCTGGCCTCAAACCAATTCGATAGCACTGGGCTTCACAGTAAGTCTGATGCACGGTGATTGACACCTGATACACATGCAACAGTATCTGATACACTGCATGCTACACTGCATCTGCACTGTATCTCTACCACTGTAATTCTACACTGAGTGGAAAAAAAAGTGACAGAGGTTAACGGATGACGGAGTTATGATACCGGAGGGATAGTTGAGATAGCAACTTTTTTTCTTTATAGGAAGGGAACCTTAAGATAGTAGAATTAAAAGAGCGGAAATCTGAGAAAATTATGGAATTTTAAAAAATCTGGGGGAAGTTGAGAAAAGCCTTACGTCTAAGATTTAGTAAACCCAATACGGAGTAAAAAGGAGGGTAGTAGGTTAGAAGGAGGCAGTTTACTTGGAGAGCATAGCAGTAAGGGAAGATACATACAGATATTGAAGGAAACATAGCAGAAAAACTTCAATGGAAGTTTAAAAAACTATCCTTTGTGGATTGTAGAATTGCAAACCACTGTGAGTCTGATTTAGTGTAAACTATAAAACACTGTGTATAGCCCTGTGTAAAGCGTTAACAAGATAATATCGTTTACGGCTAACTCAGTTACTCATACTGAATATCTCATATTATTATAGGCTACGGCCGACATTTCGATTGATTATCGAAACTTGGCTCAACATTCTGACAGTCTACTGCACTAAACAACTCTTCTGTGACTTAACAATGCTATCTTAGCTTTTCACTCTGTGAGGTACTGCAATACAACTGTACTCTGGCAGTATATCGGACGCGAATAAGAAAGTTAAGAAGCTGCTCACGGACAGGATTTATCCAGAAACGACGTAGATAACACTCTGCTCATATTCTCTTATAGGGCGCTTTATGAAGATGATAAAAAAGATGCGTAGAAAACGGGCAAGATATCATAAACAACTACAAGTAGTGGGAATACAACTGCATAATCGTATGTATTTTGATTATTGAATTCTTGATATGGGATATGAAGGTGTACTCTATGATGGATTAAACTATCATTTTATATACACTTTCAACCATCACTTTTCAAGATTTCCAATTTAATTGGCTAGAGTGTGATGCCTACTCATGCATGGATCAGTATCCGACACATTTCTTTTTCTTCGCTCAGGCGCAGAGATTGAGATTTTGAGAGGATTAGAGGGACTACTTGCAGGCCAATTCACCTTGACAACACGCAGTGCGTAAGGTCGTGAAATTACGATAGTTGTGTGCGTGAAAGGTCTAGCTATACATGCGCTTTTGAACGGAAGCATCACAAAAAAGTCAACTTGTGCTTGAGTGAGGTGATTGATTGAGTCGAACAGGAGTCTCTCAAATGAACAATGATTGATCTGTGAAGCATTTTGATGGCAAAGGCACCGTCTTTTAAGTATTTGAGTCTATAAATCCAATAAAAGGCGAGGATGATCACCTCGTGGTAGGCTCTCTCTCAAAATTCGTACACTAGAATTCCGGGGCATTGATAGGTTACTAGTGTCCCTATTTGTTCTCTGTATTGCTTTTTTATTGATGTCTCTCTTTTCGGCATCCCTTCGTGCTTAACGCTCTATTAGGAATAAATAATGGGTGTGTTACTCTCTTTAAACTATGTGCGTCATTCCTAGCGACTTGCGTTTTCTCTGTGTCTTCCCCGTGGGACTAGTGTGCGGATCGACACTATAGATTTAGCTATGTCAGAGCCAGGTTAAATATTTGTTGTTTTATTATATGTTAAATTTTGTCTCCTTGTAAGCTCTTTACTACTTATCTCATGAAGTTATGGTCTTAGTTCATGAGCTTAATGGATAACAGGTAGCAATGTTTAATGGGCACAGCCAGGTTAGTTAATCTGTATATATTTGCAAACTTAACTATATGTATTAACTTTATGAATTTAGAGATTGTTTACTCGTGTGTTATAGATGTATACTTTTTTATCTTTAACAATAGGTTAGTTGTTACAATCGTTCGTATTCAAATTCTAATATACGGCTTGTCAGAGCTTTGACATACTGTGCATTATGGATTCTCCTCATGTACTTTACACTCTCTCTACATATGTATATATGTAATTTTTTGCATTCTAAGCTGCTCAGCTAGATATAATTCGTATTACATATTATATTTCAACAATATGCATATCTACGTGTTCTCAGATTCATGTGGGTTATCAATTCTAAAACAAAGACTTCAACAGCTCAAAGAATTAACACAAACGTCACTCTACCCATGATTTCCTATTTACTCTATCTTCTCATTCTTGTGTTTCTCTACACACTAGCTACGTTCTCTTAGACATACTGAAAAGTTTGGGTACTAAACCTTTTCTCTATATTGCTTTTCATATACCTAACCCATCCCTTATCACACATTCTGGATCTCATGTTCTGCTTACTAAAGTCAAATCAACAGAAACATCAGCACTCAATTTATGACTACATAACGACGGCCCTAATTCGGTGGTTGTATACTCATGACTGTAAGGTTTGAACTTACACACTCAATCGGAAGGTGTAGAGAATGTATCATACATTCTCAAACTGTAGCATAATTTTTTCTTGCGTACTGTGAGGTCCTTTAGACATATCGGGAAGGAATGTGTATATTTTTTTTGGTGTGTTTATATATATATGTAAATACTTGAGTTGGAAAATACTGTATTGCCTAGGCAAGACACTGACACACACATTGTCTGGAGGGTTTGGTTAAGATTTCAAATGGGTGTTTCAAGTGCTCAAATCTCCAAAAATGACAAAGAGTGTGAATCTTTTGAGAATTCCTCAATTATTAGAATCATTTTTTTTCTCCATTAATACTTTCATCATGTTGTTTCATCTTTCCTCTAGAAGATGATCTTAAATACAGATCATGTTAGAAGGTACAATATTAATTACTCTATGAAGACACAGACACACTTTCTGCGCCCCTTCTGCTCTAATCTGTGACTGCTACGTAGAGGACCTCTGTGTTCTCTCTGCGAAGGGCCAAGATATTCTCTGTGAGTATGTATCTTAGCCATTACCTTTTCTGTTCTATTAGTGTGGTTAGAAATTTTCTGCACACGTTATAGTGCTCCAATAGTGAACTTTCTATCGCTCTCTCGGGTTTCCTCAAAACCCTAGGTTGCTTTTTCGTCGTCAATCTCTATTTTTACACCTTGGCTCTCATATCGGTTAATATTTCTCTCTATTCTTTGTGTAAACCTGTCACGTAAAATTTATCGCGTGCTTAATTAGATGTGATTGTTAAAAAAGATAGGAAAGTTAGAAGAACCCAACTCATTCTGGTGCACAGTGTATTTTTCTAACTCGTGAATACTAATGGATGTTTCACAGTCCTATTATCTCTTCAAATCAATACGGGTGGTGAATGAATTCGAAAGTTCCCGTTTTTGGGACGTTTTTTCTTCCTGTTTTATATTATGTGTTTTTCTCTTGTTAAAGCTCTCAAGGTAGCAGACGCTTTTCCTCTAACCCTTTGCTGTCTCCGATATCCTCTCGCAAATACCTTTTTTCTGTATTTGTTCTCTGGACGATCCAAAATTAAGCGCTTAGGCCATTGGATTGGTTGGTTAATTTGCATGTTAAATTTGAGACGCACCACGGTGTGATAATCAAAACTTGCAAATGAATTCCTGACTTTAATCTCATTCAAAGTAATTGACTGCGCCGAGTTGGTTTCATATTTTTGACGCGTAAAACAGGAATTTAGGTGATTGTCAGATTAATATAGAGAGGACTCCGATTTAAGTTTTTCAATTTTTTGAGTAATCAGAATATTTCTTGTATATAGGGTTTTTTCAAATGCAAACGAAAGTGGGCTCTCATACATTCATCTAACTATAGAGATAAGGGATTGAGTGTCTCACCTAGTTAATCACTTTTCTCCTTCTATTTGGTCCAAGAAAATGGATTCCTATGTCCTTATTGTGTGTGTGCTGATATTTATCGTATACTTTACGTAGTTTCGACTGGGAAATATGATTTAGTTTCGATACTCCTTCATACGATAAAACCTTTTCAAATATACTATTTTTTGACAATACATTGTGTCTCCTGTACTGGGTTCCTACGAGAACAGACACTTGAGTAATAGCTCTAGTGGTCACTCAATTAAATGATAGTATTGCAGCATATAGCTTCTCTGTGTGGAGGTCTCGGATGGGAAAACTCTGAAAAACATTAATTTATTGGTTACCCCCTCGCTTATGTGAAGGGAAGGAGAGATTGTGGACTCAGAAGGATGTACGTTCAGCAGGAATATATGTTTAGCTCTCTCTCATACGTTTTGCAAACACATTAGACATCTTTCTCGTATACTGGGTTGGCTATAGTCTGAGAAATGTGTTTACGCATTGTGATAGTTGTTACATATTCTTGATAGCCACTGCATAGATGTGTAATTCTCCGCGCTTCGTTCTAATTACTATTGTTTTTCTTCTTATTTTGGTTCGATGTTCGTACGCTCTTAATGTGGAATCCAACAAGTATTGTTATCTGTCGTTATAAAGCACTCTTCACCGCCTGTCCTTTATCTCAGATCCGATTCTATCTTCTATTATGTTTATCATCTCAAGGTCGACGTAAGAGAGTTTGGGTGTAGACTGAGACCACTCTTAGGATAGAAATCGAAAATTGCTCATTGTATAACGCTATAACGCTAGTGAGAATTCGTTTTCAGGGACTGATCTATAACATACGAAATGACTTAAGCATTATCGTTTATACGCGCGAGAACCTCATGAAGAGAATCAAGGAGCAACTTACGTATTGTGTGCGGTTAAGGTACAACGTTCTAGAGGATGTAGTATTTATCCTATTAACTTTTTTAGGTCCATCTCTCTAGACATTTTTCTAGCTCATATAGCGTTTGCCTCTCGAAGACAGAGTGTTTTTCAGTCCATTTGGTAATGTTCTATTTTCTCTTTCTAATCTTATGAGGTGTTCATTTGTGTACTCTTCATTTATTCTTCTTCTGTTTTCGTGTCCTTTTTTTTAATTATTTCTTTTCTATGTTATTTTTTTCTGTTCTAGCTCTCAAGGATCCATTTAAAATATACTTTTCTTCTAATCCGTCTTTGCTGTGTTCTCTTTCCTCTCGGTGTCTTCGGTGCTACTAACTTTAGTATACTGAGTGTGTCTGCCCCTTCCGGGCCTTTGTCTCGGTTTCCCTATGTGCTGATGTCCTCATTCAATTTTTTTAGTTGTAAATGTTCTGAGTTATGTCAGAAAAGAATAAGCTCTATTGCCCTCATACTAGGAATCTTTTTTTTGTTGGGTCAGTTTGCTCCGCCTCCTCTTGTCGTCTCGTTTATGTATCTTAGCGGTCATGTGCACACTGAAATTGCCTTAGTATGAGAACTCCATTTGGGCCACCTCTCTGGTTGCTTTACCTCTAGCGGCGCTTTTATTCAATGGCTCGGGACGACTTTTATCAGTACTAACTTTCATGAATTTTCTGGTGTGTTTGGTGTCTAATCTTACTTTGCTACTGAGGAATAAACAACATTGGTTGAGGTTTTCCCCAGAATATTTAATATAGCTGCCTTGACCATGACGTTATGACCGTTGAACTTTTGCGTGAAGGGTATCAAGGTTTTGGCATAAACACACGTGTATGTTTAAAACTTTAAGGTTTTAACATACATTTTATAAGAGGTGTTTTCTCCTTTTAATCAGGGAAGCTTGAACTTGTTTTTTCGCCAATGGTCTTACAAAATGCGGGGATCTTAAAGTGTGCTGCACTCTCAATCTCTAGATGGGCGTGGTGCTCCTTTTTGATATCTCATCATGTTTTTAATCTTGTGCATTTTGCTTTTTTTCTGTGCTCTTCTGTGTTTTATCTCACATTTAGTGTTGGTATTTGAACGTTTTGTTATAATGAAATATGTGACGAATCGCTCGCGTCGTGGGTTCCGAAGATATTTGTGCATATATACCTACACTTCTGCTACTATGATTTGCTCTAGTCTGTGTGTGGACAACTATTCCAACACTAGGTAACTTACTCGACGACAAGCATGATTATCTCATTCATAAAATAATTTAGCATAGCATAATCTGGTCTCCATTATGCTTCTTCAATAGTGGGATCTCAAAGTTTGTGTGTTCATGCAATTTCTCACCCTGTACAAAAGAAATTACCATTCACTCTCTATACGTGGGTATTATGAGTGCCTCTTTGTGCTTGGAAAGGGGTTTTTGAAAAACTTAGGCTAATGCAATGAGTTTGGCAGCGCAAAGAAGTTGAGCAAGGCGAGATTTTAATCGTACTGTGTGTTCAAACCATATTCAAGGTGCGGCGTTGCCACTATTTTTAGGTTTTTTACTTAAAACTAAGGTGATTACTCGATTAATGCACAGCACGGAAATGCAGAAGGAGTCAATGCATTAATTTCATTGTGCAGTTTCATAGCTACCAAATTTGATTGTGTTGGTTTGTTCCATCTGCATATTTCCCTCATTCTCTTTTTTCAAAACCTCTTAAATTTGCAGTGAAGAGACAGAACACAAAAAATACTAAATTTCTCTAATCAGAACGCTTCCCTTCGTACTAGCTATACATATCTTATCATGTCCTTAGTCTCGCTGTTTCTAACATCACCGCGAGGATCCACACTGCTGGAATTATTCTCTTATACAAAAGGGGACCTGATCATAGTCTCTCTATACTAGATACGACCTCTAGTGTATATGGAAAAAATGGACTGATATCCAAATACTATAAAAATGTGCGAAGATCTCAAAAAATATATGATACTGCTCTCTTCGCGCTTTATGACCGGTGAGTAGGATTGTACAGAAAATTGGTTTCGCCGATGCTCACTGAAATGCGTGCCAGATCCACACGCCTCTAATAAATTATATTAGCTCCGTAACTGTCCGACTTCGTCTAGGAATAGTGTCATGTGTGCTCGCTATCTTTTACTATACGTTCTGCTCAGTATCTATTCCTCAAATCCAATAACTGGTCCAAAAATCGGACTTTAAAGTGTTCTATCTCTCACATAATCTCGGAATAGAGAGTAGATGTCGTGAGAAGTCCCTATCTCAGTTCTCTTAACTTTTTTTCTTATCTCTAACTCTCTATTAATCTCTTGCACACTCTAGTCGCTTTGTGTCTGGCTGTGTGTGTTTTTACGCAATGTGTCTCTGTGATTGGTATGGTGCATCTCTGTACTAGCTAGAAGTAGAAGTACAGCGCATTGAATACATTGATTCAATTGCTTTGCATATAGTTTGCATTGTTTCAATTACATTGCATCTTTATTTGCATTGTTTATACATTGTTTTGTATATATTGCATATCATTTTGCATCCATTTTTGCATTGTCATGCATGTTGCCAATAACATCGTACCTGCTAAGTTGTTTTCTTTACAGGCACGATATTGTATGTACGGTTCATTTGCAGCTGGTGGAACCAGACGAGCCGCACAGGTATTGTATCCTCCGAGTGAGAAGGATCGAGAATTGCATAATTCTCTTACACCCTTTCTGCATTGTAGTGTAGTTTGGTGTTTGCTAGCTTAAAAGTTGTCGCATGTGTGCTTCATTACAGCTTTCTTTGCATGATCATAAGTTATGCTCGGCTTCGTGCATTGTCTTGCATTTTGCCCCTGCCTTCGGGCGCATACCTTGTTTGTCTTGCATGTTTGTCTAAGTCTTCGGCCTTGTCAAAAATGGGTCGTCTCTGGGCTTTGACATTCACTCCCGTCATTGTTATGACTTTCGAGTTCTGTCAAAGAGAGGCAACTGTAGACACCCCATTTTTGACCGTCCTCAAGACTTGGACGTCACCGTTTGAACACTCGGTGATTATCCATGTTCGTGTTCGTTTGGAGTTCCCGGAGGTCTCGGCTACGCGCCTTGCCTCAGCATCTCTGAATTCGACCGTTTAGTGTCTGGTTTTGCACCAAACACTTGCTTTTTGCCTTGGAAGTGCAGGGAATGCCTTGTGAGGCATCCCCACACACCACCGGCAGTAGCTAGAGGCCACCGGCTGGTTTTTGCTGCCACCGGCAATGTATATTGCCGGTCGGCACTATTTAGTGCCGGTCGGCACTCAATTTTGCCAAAATGGCATCTTTGGCCGGCCGACTACTGTGCATCTGCTTTTGCAGATATTTTAAGACAACTGTCTTGCTTTTTGCTCCCCTCCATATCTCCCTCTTATGAAGCTTGTCTTGTATGCTTTACAAGACAAGAAGTTCTATAAAGAGAGGGGCTATCTATTGTTGCAAGGGTTGGAGACTTTAGACATTTTAGAAACAAAAAACACAGAGAGAAGCTCTGGTTTTTAGGGTTAGGATTCATACATATCCTATCTCTCTTTTTCTCTCTTTGTGTTCTAGGTGTTTTAGTCCATACTATTGCACACAAACACCTAGTGTTTCACCTTCACTTAGCTACTGAGGTTCTAAGAGCTTGGTTTTGGTGTTTTGGAGCTGGACTCAAGCCAAGGAGGGCCATTGGAGGATCATTGTTGAAGAGGTCTTCAAGGGTAAGAACCTTACCCCTTTTCCCCCCATTTTTGCATCTTGTTTTTGCGTATCTTAGAACTGTTTTTGCGGTTAGTGTATAATACAAAAAAGTTCTGTTTTTAGGCCCTCTAAATTGTTTGTTTAGAGTGTTTTGTGTTTTGGAGGTGTTTGACCCCTCTTAGGCCTTGAAAGGCCCTATTTTGTGCTATTTTGTGCAAGTTTCGAGACTTTGGTGTTTGGGCCTCTTCACCACTGAAATCTTGAGGGATTTCAGTGGTGAAGATTGTGCCTTGAAGTCTCCAAAAGGGGAGAGCCACCCCCTTCCTTTGTTGTCCGTGAAATGGACCATTTTTGGCCTCTTGAGGGAGCATCATGTTAGAGAGTGTATTGATCATGTCTTGGCTGTTTTCCATGCTTAGTATGTCATAATATACCTCTGTTTTTTGTTGGTTTTGGTACTCCATGCATGCTTAGCATACCTACCATGTAATGCCATGTTATTGCCTTAATATGCCTTAGGTTGTTAGCCTTTGTTCAAGCATGTTTTAGGCTTAGTCTTGTGAAGGTTTTGTGCATATTTTGCCGTGTTTTAGGTCTGTCCATAGTTGTTTGGGTCGGATTTGGCATGCTTAGTATAGCCCCTTTGCATTCCGGCTTGTTGGCCTTAAGCGTGTGAATGTGTAGCATGGCATTTTTGCATTGATTTGGTGATTTGGAACCATCCACCATGTCATTTCAGTCCCATTTTCATGCCTATATGTTTACCTCGGACGCATCTTTAATGCTTTGAAAGCTTGTGTAGCATGCTCCATGTTTTGGCATTTGTGGATACCTTTGAATTTGAGCTACTTAGACGCCATCTAAGGGGCCCTCTTAGCCTTGTGAGGCTTGGTTGGCTTAGTCATGGTTCAAGTCCCCTTGACTTGCTTCAAGTACATGGACCATTTGCATGCTAATGTTTAGCCTATCTTGTTGCTTGGTTTGACATCATCCTAACATGATTTTCAGAGCTTATGTTGTATGCTCATTGTCCATGATATCCTCATTCAATGTGCTTGAGAGTCGCCTCACTTATGCCTAAGTGTTGGCCCTTTAACATGTGCATATGTGTATGTGTTTTGGTACTTATATTTTGGTGCATTTTGGTGCTGTTTTGGCTTATTTAGAGTTGCCTAAATCAGCATAAGTCCCCTTTTCATCCATTTGCATTGCCACATGTTTGCTTGTATGCTTGCATAAGTACCTTGCCAGTTGCCTTTATTAGCTGTTTTTTGCATCTTTAGCTTCCTATGACCTATGGTTGAATTGCATCTTGCATTACATGCCTTGTTCCTTGAATTATGGTGAATTGGGCCATTTCGCTTGGTTTGATAGTATCTGTGCAATATTCATTGACATAAAAGTTGCATACTTGGTTTCTTTGGGCCATCATGCATGGAAATGCGTGATTTGTGGTCCAAGAATCGAGAACACATGTCCTTTTGAGTCACAAACATGATAGGGACATGATTGTGCATATATGCTGGAAATTGTATTGCCATGCTTTGCTTGCCCTCTGTTGCTGTCAAATTGTAAGATTCTGCGGAACTACTTTGCCGACCGGCAGTATAGATTGCCGACCGGCAGTGAATAACCAGCCGATGGATTCATTTTGTGCCGGTGACCACATGACACTGCCGGTAGGCATTCCACTCAGCCGGTGGTGATCCCCAATGTCCAAGGATGCAATCCTGAGGTTTTGGCAGCCTCCAGAGGAGTGAAGGAAGGAAAACAGAGGCAGCCTATGCATGGCGGCGCATTTCCCGAGGCGGTTTACCTGTTTTCCTAGATTAGTTAATTTGTTAATTAATTAATTAATTTGTAATATTTAATTAGCTTGCGTAGTTAATTAATTTGTAATATTTATTTGGTCCCTCCGAGTGAGGGAAAATCTGTAATAAGTGTGTGTGAGTGGCGTGTATGTCTTTCAATCCCCACTTCTTTCTTCCCTTTTGCTTACCTGCTTTGGTGGTTAGTATTAGGGCACGTTTAATTTAGCATACCTTATGCTATGCATGCGTGCATTCATGTATTTGTGTTGCATGCATTAGGCTCGGTATATCACGCTAACTGCATTTGTACTTCAATTCAAAAATTGAAAATGTGATAGTTGATCGCATTTCATATGCCATGTTTAGGTCAGCCGAGCCTACTTCGATTGCATCCTGTATGCGTTGCATTAGACATTTACACATGGACTTGGATCATGCATTGATTGCTAACGGGTTCTTTGTTTTGGCACGGAGTACTATGTGAGTATTTTCCTGCTTTACCATCTTGCATGCGTGTGAGTGTTGCCATGACAGCATGCTTACCATGTGGCTAGATGCTTATGTGTTAAATTGCTTGAATGCCTGTGGGTGAAGGATGGATTGTTTGAGTTGGGAAAACTCGTTGAAATCCGTGTTTTAGCCTACTTGCGAGTAGCAAATTCCAAAGCGCTTTTCAAAACAAACGGATATGCAATGCTTATTTCCAAATTAGGCGATCTAGTCTATACTTGTTTGCTGCGCGCATAACATAGTAATTCTAGGCTAATAACCGGAATAAGAACACATAACGTTTTCAAAAACGGATATCATGGTTAGTAGAGGCCGGTCTTCGGACCGGGCGAAAGGGGGTGCTCATAGCTGACCTTCCCCGATCGTACCCTAGCTCCCGAGCCGAGACAACTCCGGTGATGACGGACATGTGGCCTTCGGCACC
The DNA here is from genome assembly GCF_004153795.1 of Camellia sinensis. Lineage (NCBI taxonomy): Eukaryota > Viridiplantae > Streptophyta > Magnoliopsida > Ericales > Theaceae > Camellia > Camellia sinensis. The sequence continues at coordinate 513,294 of NW_021025995.1, read as the reverse complement.
GAGTCAGGGTTTCCTAAATTCTCCCATTTTAAAATATTTAGGTGGCGACTCTGTATCTGGCAAAGCAGTCCATGTTTGGCACTACTTTTCAAAAATCTGTTTCTCAAAACGATTTGCCGGATTTGGACTCTTTGGTTCAAGATTAAGAACCGTGACACAAATCGAGAGTCCGAACTGTAGTAGCGCGGGGCCCACGCCGGCGCGGTTACACAACTGTATGAAAGGATGGAAAGGATGAAATATGGCATACAACAACACATGTTCCAGCTCTGAAATGACATACAAAATGGTCCCGAATCATGCAAACAACTCATGTTATGCATGTTGAATGGCTCAAATACCGAAACTAGTGAAGTGCATTACACTAGAGGTATGCAAAGCAATGCCCAAATGAACAAACCACCCCCAAACAATCTCTATGCAAGCCCAAAACAGTGGCAAAATGGACTAAGATGATGGCTTGAAATGCACAAAAATGAAGCTCATGCAATGGCCCGTAAATGAGGTATACAAGCACAACTCTCAAACGCATTTAAAGAGTGAAAAAATGGGAACATGGCACAAGTATAGGCTCTAAAATAACATGCTCAATGATGCCAAGACATGGAAACACCTCAAGTTAAGCATGCAAGGGGCTCCAAAACTCAAGGCTAGGCAAGGATATTACACTACAAGTATGCATGGCAAGCATCATTCGATCAAGAGGCCTCAAAATAGAGCTAAGGCAGCCGAAAATATGAATGACATCAGTTTGAAGTATGGCCAAAATATGCTAGAATCAATGGCCAAAACAACATGCAATGTAAGCTAGTGAGCATGGTTTACACTACAAGCATGTGAAGCATTCAAGAGGCCACTAAACCAGCCAAAGAAAGAGCTATGATATTCCAAAGAATAGCCAAAAACCCACTAAAACATGACCAATACATGCAAGAATGACATGCTCCTTTGATAAGCTATGAAGAGGATTATTCTACACATGCAAGAGGCAAACATGAGGTGATCAAACCAAGGCTTGGAAGTATGAAAATATAGGCTCCTTAGAAAGGCCAAATATGCAAACAAACAAGGCCAAAAGAGAGAGGGTCACCCCTCTCTCATTTTGGCCCTCAAAATAGCATGCCAACCACTGAAAATCCACTGGATTTCAGTGGCTAAAAGGCCAAGCAAAGGTCAACACAAAGGCCTTAAGGTATGGCTCAAAACAAGACTAAATGAAGCATGCAAGAGGGTAGATGACCTCCAACAGGAAAATGGCCTTAAACAAACATGAATAATGCTTAAAAATAAAGCTTTTTACATTTGACAACAAACCTCAAATAAGCATGCAAATGAGGCTAAGAAAAGGATCAAAATAATGCTTAAAAGGGGAGAAAATGAGTTACCCTTGAAGCTCAACAAAGACAGCAACTTCTGGACCAAAAACCCAGCTCCTTAACCTCTAAAAATGACCTCCAAGAACCTTGGGTTGATGGTGGAAGTGTTTGGCTATGAGGTGTGGTGTAAAAGGGTCAAGAACAATACACTTCCTAAGCCTAAATATATAGACAAAGAGAGAGATATGTGTATGTGCCTTAACCAAAATCTGAACCCTCACAAAGGAGGGGGAGGCCTTCCTTTATAGACAAAGGAGGCCAAAGCTTCTCAAAGAAGTTAAAAACCAAGGCCAAAGATCCCCCATACACTTGTGTGGAGGATGCAGTCTGTGCCTTCCAGCTGGCACAGCTGGCAACAACTCACAGAGACAAAACTGGAGGGAGCAGGCCGACCAGTTAAGGTGGTCTGCCGACCACTTCCCCTGGTCGGCCGACCAGGGTGAGTGGTCTCCCTCAAGGAAAAGTGGTCAGCCGGCCCATTTGATGGTCTCCCAACTGAATGCAAGCTAGTGGTATGGTGGAAGACCAGCAAATGTGGCTCAAAAATCAAGGAGACTAGTTTCCCGACAAGAAAACCGGCTAGCGGAGAGAGAAGTGGTCTCCAAGAAAAAAGGTGGTCCCCTACCCTTGTACCACCTTCCAAACAATGAAAACAAGGTTCATGCCAAAAATGAACCAACACCGATGCAAAATGAGGGTTCAGGGGGCAAAACGCGCGGCCGGGTGCCCCGAAAACAGGCTGTTAAGCACCAAAAGTGGCGTGTGACCACAAAGGTGGTCTCCCGGGCCGCAGTGTCCTTCTAGATAGAGGAAACAAGGTGTGTGCCAAAAATCGTGCCAAACAGAGAATGTTAAGCAATCCTAAACCGAGGCGCGTGGCCGACGGTCCGAAAACCAGAAACTGGTCTCCAAACGGGAACAGTGCCCTACGACCAGAAAAAGTAGTCTACGACCGTTGAGAGACGGTCTACAAGACCTCTCCCTCCCTCTGGGAAGAGAAAACAAGACTTAGTCCGCAGACCGAGTCAAAGCACAAAAAGTTCTGAGGCTGGAGGGTAAGGCTCTCAGCCAAAACTCCGAAACTTCAGAACGAGCACAACATGCGCAATCACCGAGCGCTCAATCGATGACGTCTGAGTCTTAAGGTCGTTCAAAAATGGGGTGTCTACAGTTGCCCCTCTGTGACAGAACTCGAAAGTCATAAGTGACGGGAGTGAATGTCAAAGCCCAGAGACGACCCATTTTTGACAACGCCGAAGACTTAGACAAACAGGCGAGATAAAAAAAGAGATGTGCCCGCAGGTAGGGGCAAAATGCAAAGGGGTATGCACAAAGCCAAACATAACTTATGATCATGCAAAGCATGCTATAAAGAAGCAAATATACACAATAAATGCAACAGTTTAAGCGAACGTTATACAAAGCATGCAAACACGAGCCAAACCACATCTAATGCAGAAAGGATGTAAGAAAAGTATACAATTCTCACTGCGTCTCATGCGGAAAAGGCTAAAAGCGACTACCGAGAACACCTAGAGTCTCAAATGAAACAACTCTCAACGTATCAAATGCAAAAGGAGAAAGCGAACAAATGGGCACCGGAACGCATCTGAGTGCTCGAAACCAAAGACGTCCTAACGCACCACATGCGAAAGGAGAAAATGAATGAAAGAACACCGGAACTCATTCGAGTGTTCGAAACCGAAGATGTCCTAACGCACCGCATGCGAGAGGAGAGAAGAACGCCGAAGACTTAGACAAACAGGCGAGATAAAAAAAGAGATGTGCCCGCAGGTAGGGGCAAAATGCAAAGGGGTATGCACAAAGCCAAACATAACTTATGATCATGCAAAGCACGCTGTAATGAAGCAAATATACACAATAAATGCAACTGTTTAAGCGAATGTTATGCAAAGCAAGTAACCACGAACCAAACCACATCTCATGCAGAAAGGATGTAGGAAAATTATACAATTCTCGCTGCGTCTCACGTGGAGAAGGCTAAAAGCGACTACCAAGAACACCTGGAGTCTCAAACGAAACAACTCTCAACGTATCAAATGCAAAAGGAGAAAGCGAACAAATGGACACCGGAACGCATCTGAGTGCTCGAAACCAAAGACGTCCTAACGCACCACATGCGAAAGGAGAAAATGAATGAAAGAACACCGGAACTCATTCGAGTGTTCGAAACCGAAGATGTCCTAACGCACCGCATGCGAGAGGAGAGAAGATGTCCTAACGCACCGTATGCGAGAGGAGAAAAGGTATGAATGAACACCGGAACTTATCCGAGTGTTCCAAACCGAAGATGTCCTAACGCACAGCATGCGAGAGGAGAAAAGGTATGAATGAACACCGGAACTCATCCGAGTGTTCGAAACCGAAGATGTCCCCAACGCACCGCATGCGAGAGGAGAAAAGGTACGTTCAAACTGAACCGGAACTTTTCTTGAATGAACCGTACATACAATATCGTGCCTTTAAAAGAAAGGAACTTAATAGGTACAATAAGTTAGCTACATATGTTCAGAGCTATATCAAATGCGGACACGTATGGTGCCGATGGCAAAGTGTATAATGATGCAAGTGAAACGTGCGCGACGATGCATGCAAAGCATGGAGGCGTGATAATACCAATGAAACATGTACAACAATGCAAGTGGTGTGCATAACAACGCAAGATAAGTACAACTTCAAAAGCATTCTTGAAACAAAATGCTGAGTAAAGAAGTGCAAGCTTCGAAGAGAGCAACTCAAACTCGACCTCCGATTTACCTCTCGGAGGGGTTGCAACGTACTCAAAAAGGATACACCTTGCTCTTGGCAAGTAACGACGAGCCATACGTCGAAGACTTGAATTGAAGTTCCGGCGGAGGCATTTCGCGCCGAAAAGTGCACTTTTCTTGTACTTTCTTGAGAGCCGGGGACTCTAATCATCACCAAAATTCACAAGGAGAACAAAGGGACCTGGGAGACCACCCAAGAGGGCCACCAACCACCTAGCAGTGCCACCGACCAGTTTTTGCCCAGGGGGTGGTCGGCCTACCCGAAAACTTGGTCAGCCGACCAGTTTACCAAAACTGGGGCAGTTTGGTCCTTTTATGCTCGGATCTCTAAATCCACTTGTCCAAAGCACTTTCGCTCACACCCCCTAGGCCGAAATCAATTCCTCTCCCTTCCTAGACCACTTTCTCACTCAGATCTGTGCTTTATACGCGCTTTCCAACGCCCCACGCGAAGTTGTTTCGCGAAAACTTTCAGTTCTCTTCACTTTGAACCGATTAAAATTTGATTTCGGTGTTTCTTTCTCCATTTTCACCACTTGAGGTATGTTTATCTCGAAATTTGGCACATTTTCTCGGGAGTTGACTTTTGTTGACTTTTTCCTTTTCCGAGAGTTTACTTTTGGTGGCTTTTTCCAATTTTGGCTCATTTTGCTCATTGTTGCTCATTTTTGCAGATTTCTTCAGATGGCAGATCATTTTCATCATGGTGGAGGTCCTTCGCATGTCGGGGATGAGCCGGACATCATGTCACTGCCTCCGAGAGTTTGACCTTTCGACCCCGAGAGGTATCATCCTTAGGAGCACGTCCTACCTCCGACCACTTTCTATCACTTCACTGACTTTGATCGACGAGCACCGGCGGATCTGTTACTACGGGAGCCAGAGTCTCATCTCTCCCATCAGGCACGAGTGGTACGTACTTCACTTTTACATTTTCTGTAATGTATTCTGCATTTCCTGCACATTCCATACTTTCGCAATGTATTTTTTATCTACTCGTTCTGAACACATTCACACACCATACTTCTGCTTATTCGGCATGCAGCTCACAACACAGTATTTTGTTAACTTAGCGCACAGCTTGTTCTGAACACACGGTTTATTCTTATCACACAGTTTGTCTCGGGCACACAGTTCGTTTCTCAGGCACACGGCTCGTTTCTCTAGCACACAGCTCGTTTTTCGGGCACACAGCTCGTACTGAACACGCAGTCCATTTACTTCATTTGCACGCAGCTCATTCATCTTATTCTAAAAACTGAATACATCTGTTAATTCTGAATGCAGGTATCATCTCGTTCTACGCGAGGCTATGGCTTGATCGTCGCTAGGGAGTGGTATGCGGAGCTCCCAGATACCGTTCGCGATAACAAGGATGATGCAGGATTTGGAGCCTTCTGCACGGTACTATCACATTACCCGGGGAGCAGGACCTTGATGGGGGCACTTGTGGAGAGAAGGTGGGACACCACCAACTCGTTCCACTTTTCAGCTACCAGGGATCTGACGATTACCCCATTTGACTTTGCCATGCTGACTGGCCTTGATGTGGCCGGCCGACCAGTTCCCTATGACGCAGATATGGGCAAGTTGGAGGTGGCTTGGATTTATTTACTGGGAGTTCGCCCACCGACTGACAGATCTTCGGGTAAAGTCTGGTACACCTGGTTCTCCACGCAGTACAGGGGGACAATGCCGGAGACTATAGAGGAGATAGAGTAGTACGCTCGAGGGTTTTTGATATTCTTCCTTGGGACCACTTTGTTCTCCGACAGGGGGAACAATGTTGGAATTTATCTGCTTAGTGCTTTGGTAGACCTATCACAGGTCAGCCAGTATGATTGGGGCGGCGCCGGTTTCGCTACCCTTTACTGTTATATGAGTGCGACCTCCCGCAGGCGGAGGAACATAGTAGGCGGCTACTGGAGAGCCTGGGAGGTACATTCTGCCCTCTTGATTCACATCTCTGCTTTTTATTATCTGTACAGTGCATACGGCATACCTTATATTCTGTATTCTTCATTCTGCACTCAGCATTCTGTATTCTCTGTATACATTTTCTATTTTGACGGCCATTGCCCTATTTTTCACAGTTATGGGTTGATGCATACTTCTTGATGCTAGCCCCAGAGCTAGAGGTGGAGGCACCTCTAGAGATCCCCTACTTTAGCAGATTTGAGGGTAGGTGTCGGCCGAGGGCTCGGGAGACTCTGCCCTACCTTCGGCAGTTCTTTGACACGGTGCAGGCGACTGAGGTAATCTAGAATTCTCAGTTCTTCAAGTTTTCAGCCTTGGTTCATCTTGCATATTTATGTCATCTATTCAGTTTATGCACTCGTTATCCGCAGATCACTTGGGAGCCCTGGATACCTTTGGGAGGAGATACCCGTTTCCGATTCCCTGGGGCATGGGCCTCTTCTCGATACCAGATTTTATTTGAGGGGCCAGTGGGCAGGGCTTGGTTTCTGGGAGATTGTTTCATGCGTCAGACTATGGGCGTCCCCGATCAAGGTATCCCGATAGCACCTCCAGAGGATATGCGGTCCACTGAGAGACTCACTCCCGAGGAGGTCGATGTCGCTATGTTGGGTACCAACGTAGTTCTATTGCTGGAGGAGGGAGAGTACGCGACCTATCGCCAAATGTACCTGATGCCCCCATTGACAGGTATCCGTACTCCCACAAGGAGGGCTGCTGGTGCATCACCGTTGAGTCGAGTCTGGGCTGCAGATATGCCTTCGACTAGCAGGGTCGATACATCGAGAGGTGAGGCTGAGCAGATTCCCCCGATTCCCCTGACTTACCAGCATGCTGGGTGGCCAGATCTTTTGACTGAGCTGACAGGTTGGTGGTATGGGAAATCCTACCCGATTCCATTGGAGCCCCCATTGCCTGATCACCGATACGTCAGAGACCCTAACTCGCCACTGGTATGCTTTACAGTTTTGATTTATCACTCAGATATTTGGACATTTTATTCATTCACTGATAACTTGCACTTGCATCTGCAGCCTTCCATCGAGTATTGTGATGGGTTACTCGGAGTGGTTGCCTCACTCGAGAGCATGGTCTTGCGGAGGGAGACGCAGCTATTCATCGCCGGTGTTTCGGTACTTTTCAATTTCCTTGCATTTATCATACTTCCGATGACATGCTGAATTTGACCATTTCACATCATTGGTTGACTACATGTGTACAACGCATCTAACACACACCACATTCATATATCGTATCTGCATACACCCATTCCATGTAGCTTTCTTGTCTCTGCATCTGGTATATATGTCGGCTAATGTATTCAAATTACCCTCTTTTTCCAGATGCCACCGCTACAGGCTGGGCCTTCTAGGCCTTCTCGAGGAGCTGGAAGAGGGGATTCGACTCGCAGCGGAGGCATGCGTAGAGCGCCTATCAGAGATGATGAGGAGTCCAGCGAGGAGGAGGATTCTGCGCATCTTCAGTCAGAGACATCTGCAAGCAGAGAGGATGACTCTAGGTCCGGTTCTGAGGACGGAGGTGATGCCGAAGAGGATTTTGAGGGTGGTGGCTCCGATTCGGATGGTGATGGCGCAGAGGTTGCTCAGCCGAAGAGGGCGAAGAGGGCCTCTCAGTCTTGCTCTTGATAGCACTGATGCAGATGTTCTTGCTTTATTTTCTTTTATTACTAGTAGTTGTAGCACATTAGCTTTTAGGAAGTTTTATTTTCTTTAAAACTTGTACCCTGGTGTACAATGTTGTAACAAAAGAAGCTATGATGGAATGAAACAGCTTTTGTCCAAAAAGTATTGTCTTTTGTATTCTTAGCATCGCATCGCATCATTTTGCACAAAAATGAGATTGAATGGAAATTGAGCACCGTGTATTGCCAAGTCAGGTAGGGAACCAACACAACGTACTAAACAACTTAACTTACTAAGAAACAACAAAACCTTAGCAAGTTTACAACTCGATAAGCAAAACACGACAATGTTGATTAAACAAAGAGTAACAACTCGATGCACAAAACTCGACAACTCGATAAGAAAAATTAACAACTCGATAAACAAAACTTAACAACTCGATAAGCAAAACTCAACAACAACTCGATAGGAAAACTCATTTCTGACAAACCGGGAGACGGAATGCATCCGAAACAGAGGTAAACACAGACCTGCAACACTCCCAACGCATGGAAAGGCTAGGAGCTCTCTTCTAGGGGCTAGGAAAAGGCCAAAACCCAATTTTCCTCCATGGCCGATCACCAAAGAAGGCTGGCCGACTAGCTTTCTGCCATGGAGACCAGTTGTGTGGTCGGCCGACCAGAAAAACTGGCTGCCTGACCAGAAAAACCGGTAGGCCGACCAGTTGGCCCGGCGACCTCCAGATTTTGGACACTGTAGACACCCCATTTTTGACCGTCCTCAAGACTTGGACGTCACTGTTTGAACACACGGTGATCTTCCATGTTTGTGTTCGTTTAGAGTTCCCGGAGGCCTCGGCTCGCCCGCCTTGCCTCAGGATCTCCGAACTTGACCGTTTAGTGTCTGGTTTTGCACCAAACACTTGCATCTTGCCTTTGAGAGGCAGGGTAGGGCTTGTAGACCATCCCTACCCATCACCGGCAGTGGCTAGAGGCCACCGGCTGGTTTTTGCTGCCACCGGCAATGGACGTCCACCAGTGCGCTGAGAAGACAGAGAGGCACGGTGTTCGCCCGGTCGGCGAAGATGGTAGTCCCGAACAGGAACATGAGGAAGCCGCGAGCATACCTCTCCTCGTCCTCCGGGGTCATCTGCACCTCCTCCAAAACGGGCTGAACCC